>CANUEY010031976.1:0-87514 GCA_948099555.1 Croton setiger
TTTAATGGCAAGAATGGATGACGAGCCTTGGACGTGGCATGTGAGATATGGTCATCTCAGCTTCAATTCATTAAGAAAACTCAGCAAATTGGGCATGGTGACAGGAATGCCTAGCATTGATCAAGTGGATCAGCTTTGCGATGGGTGCCTTGTGGGGAAACAACACAGAACCTCATTCCCACGAAAATCAGAATTTAGAGCAAAGAAACCATTGGAGCTCGTCCACAGTGACTTGTGCGGACCGATATCACCAACAACATGTGGAGGTAATAATTATTTCATGTTATTGGTTGATCATTTTTCCCGATTTATGTGGGTATATATGTTGAAAAGCAAGGATGAAGCCCTAAACATTTTCAAGAGGTTCAAGGCAATTGTTGAAACTGAATCTGACCTGAAGTTGAAGGCAATTAGAACAGATCACGGAGGAGAGTTCACCTCCACGGCATTCAGGTTGTTTTGTGAAGAGCAGGGAATTAAACGACTTCTTACAGTCTCATATTCACCTCAACAAAATGGTGTGGTAGAGCGGAGGAATCAAACAATCATAGAAATGGCAAGATGTATGTTAAAAAGTATGGAGGTGCCATCAAATTTCTGGGCAGAAGCAGTGAAAACGGCGGTATACATCTTGAACACATCTCCTACGCAGAGTATTCCAGAAATGACTCCCTATCAAGCTTGGTTCGGTAAGATCCCTAATGTTCATCATTTTCGTGTGTTTGGTTGTGTGGCACATGTAAAAGATGTAACTCCTAACCTTTCTAAGCTAGCTGATAGAAGCAGTCAAGCAGTAATGCTTGGTTACGAAAGTGGAACGAAAGCATATAGGCTATTTGATCCAAGCCGAAACAAAATTATTGTGAGTCGAGATGTTATTTTTGAGGAAGGAAGAAGATGGCGATGGAACTCCGAACAAGGAGAGAGAACAAAGGGTACCGAAAATTTACTGTAAACTTCAACAAAAAGACAGTAAATCCTTCAGTAGCAGCGGCTCCCTCAGAAACAGAAACACCCTCAACTCCTAGCTCGATCTCCTTACTCAACACACAGTCACAAAGCTCAGATTCAAGTTCCAGTTCTGACCGCCCTAAAAGATACAGATCACTCCAAGAGATTTATGAAAGTACTCGAGAAGTAGAAGGAACCAGTTTGTGTTTTCTTTCTTTAGAGGAACCTACTTCTTTTGAAGAAACCTCTAAGAATGAAAACTGGAAAAGAGCAATTGAGCAAGAAATCGCCTCAATCCAGAAAAATGGGACATGGGTACTTTCAGATCTGCCAAAAGGTCACGAACTGATAGGTCTGAAATGGGCTTCGAAGACAAGAAAAACCCAAATAAGTTTTTGAAATTATACAAAGCTTTATATGGGTTGAGGCAAGCACCCAGGGCATGAAGGCGATTTCTTGGTCACGAACTGCCAAAAGGTCACGAACTGATAGTTTACGTTGCACAGCCAATGGGCTTCGAAGACAAGAAAAACCCAAATAAGTTTTTGAAATTATACAAAGCTTTATATGGGTTGAGGCAAGCACCCAGGGCATGGAACTCAAAGCTGGACAGATGTTTGAAGGTTCTTGGTTTCAAGCAATGTCCACATGAACATGCTGTTTATAAACGAAACAAAGAAGGAAGTGTTATGATTGTTGGAGTTTATGTTGACGATCTTATTTTGACAGGGGAGAGTAGGAGCGTCATCAACAACTTTAAATTAGAAATGCACCAGAAATTTGAGATGTCAGATCTTAGATTGCTGAGTTATTATCTTGGCTTAGAAGTAAAACAGTCCATAACTTCAATCTCTATATGTCAAGCAAGTTATGCCAAGAAAATTTTGGAGAAGTTAGGAGTAGAGGAGTGCAACCCGTGCAAACTTCCTATGGAACCAAGGTTGAAAATAAGCAAAAATGACGAAGAAGCAGCTGTCGATAAAACTCTGTACAGGAGTGTGATAGGAAGTCTGCGATATCTGACTAACACAAGACCAGACATCACTTTTTCAGTTGGAGTTCTAAGTCGTTTTATGGAAAGGCCAACAACAACCCATATGGCAGTTGTAAAACAAGTTCTAAGGTACATTCAAGGGACGTTGAATTTGGGTTGTGTTTATGAGAAAGGAAAAAACAGTAGAGGGGCTTGTTGGTTATTGTGATAGTGACCTAGCTGGTGATATAGATGACAGGAAAAGTACAACAGGGGTCATTTACTTCCTTGGAAAAATCCAGTAACTTGGGTTTCACAAAAGCAAAGAGTTGTAGCGTTATCTTCTTGTGAGGCAGAATATATAGCTGCTACTGCTGGAACTTGTCAAGGAATTTGGTTAAGCAAAGTGTTGAGTGCAGTAGAGGGCAAAGAGATGAAAGCAACACTCAAAGTGGACAATAAATCAGCCATTGCTCTAGCAAAAAATCCAGTTTATCACGATAGGAGTAAGCACATTGATACTCGGCATCACTTCATTCGTGATTGTGTGCAGGCTGGAAATATCGATTTGGAGTATATTAACACTGAATCACAGCTAGCTGATTTATTAACGAAGCCTTTGGGAAAGCAAAGGTTTGAAGAGCTTCGCGAGAAGCTAGGCATGAAGGCAATCAGTTAGAAAGAACAAGTTTAAGGGGAGTGAATGATAAAGTTAATTAAACTTGTTTCTTATGCATTATTTATTTTTATCTTGTATAGCTTAGAAGAAATTAATTTGTTTTTGCAATAAAATAGCCATGATCTGCAGTAGGAGTGTTTAGAGGGAGAACTAGTCTCATGTATGGCAGAAATTGTGGAAACACTACTGCCACTATTTCCTGTTTTTTTGCTTTGTTAGTTGCTTATGAAATATATAAAATGATGAGCTATCTGCTTAGAGAAATCACCGCAAAAAGATTAAGAAAATATATATACTGCTGCATTTTCTTTGTTGTTCATCATTCTGAGTTTTCTTTATTGCAGCAGAACATATAATACAGACACTAAGAAAATTAACACCCAAGAATTGAAACAAATCATACATAATATCAGGCACTATGGAAGCAACCTTTTTAACATCATAGATAAATAAATAATTGAAATATGGAGAATTAGAATGAAATTCACCACAAACGATGTATTGAGCATTAATTATTTAAGGGCTAGTAGTTGATTGGGGTGGTTTTAAATCCTAAGGAAAATTTGGCACATTGGGGAATGTCGGTGTTGGCATATCGTTTGGCATATGGGAAGAGGGGTACTTGAGGTTTCGGCAATTCTAGTGGTTAAGGGATTTCAGGCTTTGGTAGCTCTGGTACATGAGGAAGAGGCGCTACTTCAGGCTTTGGCAATTCAGGTGACTTGGGGATTTCAGACTTTGGTAGCTCCGGTACGTGAGGAAGAGGCGCTACTTCAGGCTTTGGTAGCTCCGGTACGTGAGGAAGAGGCGCTACTTCAGGCTTTGGCAATTCAGGTGACTTGGGGATTTCAGGCTTTGGTAGCTCCGATACATGAGGAAGAAGAGGTACTTCTGGCATCTTTGAGACTTGAGGTTTTGGAATCTATGGCATATGAGGAAGAGGTGGCACTTTAAGTTTCGGCAACTCAAGAACGTGTGGCAACTCAAGGTTAGGCAATGGTGGAAGTGGAATCTTTGGTAAATCAGGTTTAGGGAGCTCAGGTATTTCAGTCTCCAAAAGACGTCGTGCATCGACAAGGAATTGTTTACCACTTATCAACGACAAAGTGATTAACAATAACTGAAACGTAAAGGATGAGAAGCAAAGTTTGGCCATAGTGGAAGAGGTAAAAGGACAGCTTTTTAGTTAAAAAGATAACTAATAGTCAGTAATGCAGTAAAGAAAAAAATTGTTATTAAGTTTTTTTAAGTGAGATGTATTGTTAGGGAATGGGGAATTTATAGAAGGGAAGAGAGGGGAAGTTTGAAAGTTTGTAAAGAATATTCATCATCATACAATCATTATTTACCCATCCTTCACCCAAAACTTGCCATCATTTCAGTTAAACAAATGTCTCACCACAATTTAGTCTTATCTTGCAAATATTTTGTAGCCTACAAGAAATAGCCAGCAAGCTATGTCTAGATTATTCATTATATTCCCCTGTATTCTTCTTTTACACATGAGAACGTGAATAGCGAAACAGAGTTTCGTTCTCCATTTTCTATATCTAAACCTGCTCAAAGTTGGTGGGATGTTTTCAAGTAGTTCAACTCCTAACCTATATAAAAGTACAGGTGGATTCTCTAAACGTCATAAGCTTCTGTTCTAGTATTAAAGTAAGTTATCTATTTTGACTAATAAAGAAATTTTTTTTTTTTTTGATAAATGAGCATTTTTATAATAAATTTTAGCCCTTTTTTGTTGTTGTTTAGAATGTTCAACTTTATGAGATATGGTGTAGGAAACCCAAGTGTTTAAACTAATGTTCCGAAATTGATTAAATAATAATACTCTCTAATAAATTTTTTATTTCAAAGCTACCATATTCGGATATTTAGATAAATTTAACTTGCCTTTTTATAGAATTGATAAAAATTAATTTTTTTTTTTAAATAAGTGTGCAAAAGGAGAAGAGGTCAAGCGGGACAGAGAAGTATGACTTTATTAAAATTGCACTACATAATGTGAATCAGGGTGTGGATGGTACATTCACAAAAATTGTAAAATTTTAATTTTTTTTTTTTTTATTTAGGCCAACCATTCATATTAGCATCAATTTGGTATATGTTATTCAAATGGGAAAATAGTCATAATTTCATTTAAATTTAAAATGATAAATGATAAGAAAACTATTATTATTATTGTAATATATTTTAATTTTAATTTTTAAATAAATATTGTGTTTTATATATAAAATTCACAAAATATTTCAATGAAAACTAAATAATTATAAAGTTATGACATAATTAAGAAATATTTTTTAAGTAAACTCTTTTGAATAAATGAACACAATTTTAATGGTAAAAATGAAACTTGGAGGAGGGTAGATCAGTCCTAAAAAGTTTAATTTTGTTATGATATATTGTAAATTACATCAAAATTTATAGTATTTGAAATAGTAGTCAGTAATAAATTTTAGAATTCAAATCTATATTTTTGTTTAAATTTTAATAGGAAGCAAAAATTAAAAAATAAATTTAACAACGTTTGAAAAATTTTATCGATTTTTTTTTTCGTCAACAAGTTTTTAAAAAAAAAAAAATCAAAGAATTCAATATTACTTAGGAAAAAAGAATGCCAAAATATACCAAATTCGAGTTTGTGTGATCAGTATCATCTTATTTTTTTATATTTCTGTTAAATGATACTAATCCTGCCACTCATATTATCAGCATATATGTGGTGCAAATAGATTATCTAGTTCGCTAATGAATTCTTTTATATTCAAAATGTTTGTAGTTCATGTAATCAATATCATCTTATTTTTTATATTTCAGTTGAATAACACTAATCTGTTAAGAAAAATGAACTGCATATTTTTAATGTAAAGCGTAGGATATATAAACTTAAGACATTAGTTTAGAATCGTTTATAGAGGGAGGGGAAATGACACCTTTCAAACCTGCTATAGTAATTAGAGCTTTGAAAATTGAGCCGACCAAAATACTGTTAAGTTGAAATTTGGCTCATCTTTGAGTCAATGTCAAATGAGCTCTTATCAACCCAACTTCATGTAACTCTCTAGTATTTTTTTTTTCAATACTTAATAAAAGATTATGGGCAGTTAATTTGATAAATATTGCAATTTATGTACTTTTTATTCATTATATTATAATAAATGTGAACTTCCACCCAAAATATTTTTGATATGAATTTCGAACAAACACATAAAACTATATGGATTAAAATTTTAATTTGAACTCGGTTCGTTTAATTACCAAAACATCTTATTTTGTTTTTTGAATAATCTTTAACTCAGACAAAAATCTGAGTAAATCAGAAGTGACCCAATTCATATGCAGCCTAATTGCGGCACCTGTCTTAGAGTTGTTAAGTGACAACAAGTTTGTACTTTCATTGTGCTAACGACGGCGTATCGTGCATTTCCATTGATATTTTGACAAAAAGAAAAATATTTCTGCGATAAATAGCCACCCACCAACTAAAACGACATGTCATTTTATTCACTTCTCATATTTCTGTTTAAAAGAGTGTCACATCTATTTTTAGCTTTAGCTTTTATCTACTAGAAAATATAGTAAATTCTTTTCAATTTAACTAGGTTATAAGAAAATTTTTATTATTTCAATGACACAATTATTATAATTTGTGGGTATTTTGTATTTTTTACTCAAAGTTTTCAGATACAAATAACAGAAAATAACAATCAAGCTAAAATTAAATTATAAGAATGATAAAAATACAATAAGTGGCTATCTGGAACAAATAAATACTCCCACGTTACATAGTAACAATCTGAAATTTAAACAACAACAACAAAAATCAACTGACAACAAAAAAAAAAAAACATCAAATATATGATGGGACTATATCAACTTTGTAAAATCCAAAGAACTCGAAGATATTTTAAAGACTACTTGTTGACTGAGGTGGTTTTACATCCTTGGGTACAGTTGGCACAGTATACCGTGTGGGCTTAGGCAACTCAAGGCAATTTGGAAATTTCAAGTTTGGGCAACTCTGGCACTTTAGGAGCTTCAGGTTTCGGCAACTCAGGCACTTCGGGTTTGGGCAACTCCGGCACTTTGGGCACTTCAAGTTTGGGCAACTCCGGCACTTTGGGCACTTCAGGTTTGGGCAACTCCGGCACTTGGGGCACTTCAGGTTTTGGCAACTCCGGCACTTTGGGCACTTCAGGTTTGGGCAAGTCCGGTACTTTGGGAACTTCAAGTTTCGGCAACTCCGGCACTTTGGGCACCTCAGGTTTTGGCAACTCCGGTACTTTGGGTACCTCAGGTTTCGGCAACTCCAGTACTTTGGGTATTTCAGGTTTTGACAACTCCGGCACTTTGGGAACTTCGGGTTTTGGCAACTCCGGCACTTTGGGTATTTCAGGTTTTGGCAACTCAGGCACTTTGGGAACTTCAGGTTTCGGCAACTCTGGTACTTTGGGTACCTCGGGTTTCGGCAACTCTGGCACTTTGGGTACCTCGGGTTTTGGCAACTCCGGCACTTTAGGTACTTCAGGTTTCGGCAACTCTGGCACTTTGGGTACTTCAGGTTTTGGCAACTCCGGCACTTTGGGCACCTCAAGTTTCGGCAGCTCTGGCACCTTGGGTACTTCAGGTTTTGGCAACTCCGGCACTTTGGGCACCTCAAGTTTTGGCAACTCCGGCACTTTGGGAACCTCAAGTTTCGGCAGCTCTGGCACTTTGGGCACTTCAGGTTTTGGCAACTCTGGCACTTTGGGCACCTCAAGTTTCGGCAATTCTGGCAATTTAGGCACTTCGGGCTTAGGCAATTCAGAAATTTTAGGGAGTTCAGACTTTGGAAGCTCAGTCTCCAAAAGACGTCGTCCATCCACCTGGGCCAACAAAGGGATTAGAAAGAGTAGAAATACAGAGGATGGGAAACGAAGGCACTCCATATTTAGAAATACGTATTATCAATTGTATTGTGTTATGGTGTTTTCTTAGTTGCAATATGGACTTTTATAGATATGAGAAAAAGGAAATGTGGAGGAGTTTAAAAGAGTGATTAGTTTTAGGTAGTTCAACTTCTTTTTGACCTATAATATTGCATCCAAAATAATCAACACAACTTAGCTTTTTTGTGCATATATTAAGTATTATCTTATTAAACACTTATGCATGGTGTTCCCTATTTTATATAGATTTTGTTGATAAATGTTCAGTACACCTAAAAGGACTACGGAAGCTTGTACACTGATCTATTTGATTAACAATAACTTATCGTAAATAGTACGAACACGTGTCAGTCATAAATTGTTTTAAATCATCAAACATTGATTTTTTAGAACTTCAACTGTGATTTTTCATTTGAATTGGCAAAAAAAAAAAAAAAAAAGTCAAACTAGCATTCTGAGGTGTAAGAACAGCAAGAAATGCTTATTTATCTCACCAACTCCTAAATCTAGTTGGGCAATACTATTTCCTTGCTATCTTATACGTCCTCAAGTGATTTTCGTTTTCCTTGTCTTGAATTTACATATGATTTTGCATTATCATACAATTTACTTGCTAGATTTATATATATATTTTTTAGATAAAAAATATTTATATTATTATCTTCGAGCATAATAATCAAATAATACGTAAGGAATGTCTATCAAACGTAAAATTTATCATGATAAATAGATCTCGTGCTAGCAAATGAGCACACGTATTAGCATGACACCTTATCCCAAAAACTTTAATATCCACCATAATTAGACCACCTAATGAACCAACCCACAAACCAGCTTATTGGTTTGATTAATTAGTTCAATGAGTTTAATTCGATCTAAACGCTAAACATAGTTAGTTCAATTAATCAGCTACCTCTTCAACGATTATATATCATACCAATGACATTTGGCCAAGTGGCACTGTATTCTTCAACAGGATGCGACATTGAAAGTTTAAAGACTTGTCAAAGCCAAATTAGTTATTAATTATATTAGTATCTGTACATTGTTCTTGTCCATTTTCAACAAGAGTGCTGATGTTGGATTGAACTTGGTTAAATTCAACTACCTGAATGGTTTATATTACAACTCCAAAATTACATTTTATAATCCTTAAATTTATGATTTAACTTTGCATATTAGGATAAGAACATAAGCATATGAAATAACCTGTTCAGCTAAGGTCCCTAGGAAGGATTCGGTTTGGGAAGAAGAAGATGCAAATTTCAGTTTTGTCCCTGAAATTTGTGTCTTCTTCTTAATTAACCATTAATTTTGAAATTAGTATTAGCTAAGGTCCCTACAGTTTTTAATTTTATTCAATTCTAGGCAAAAATTTTGTTTCAGGCTTTTCATAGGTCAAAGATAAGTTGACATAATTTTTAAATAAGTTCAAACGAGGGTGAAAATTTTAGAAAATGTGCAAGTTCAGAATTAAAAAGATATTTAAGCCATATAGTATTGGTAACATTTAGTTTTTAGGGAGCATTTGTTTCTTTTTTTTTTTTTTTTTTTTACAAGCAAAAGAAATTTGCTTTTTTATTTATTTGCGCGGTTAAAAAAATAAATAAAATCCATATAAAAAATAAGAATGATCAACTGTCAACATATACAAATATCAAAAATTAAAATTCATGCTTTCTTCTTCTATTACGAATGTAAAACAAATTTAAAAAAAAAAAAATTTATAATTATCATATTTCACCTTGCATCCAACACAGTTTTCCTAATCTCAGTAAGCTGAGAATTATGTATTAGCTTTAACACTAATAGAAAATGAATTACCCATAAAAAACAACAAAAATAAAAATGATGAAAAATGTAATCCATGGAGTAATTTATATAATAAAAAAACTATACAAATTTCATAACGTCTAAATTATTAAAATTTGGTTTTAAGACTATTAAATCAATAATTAACAATTTTTAAATGGGATATTAACACACATAATAAAAATAAAAAAAATGTATGTGGTTAGGCTTTTTATGAAGCTCAAAGATAATATGTCCTTTTAGCGACTTAAAATGTTGTTAAGTAAGCATAAAAGTTCTAAGAAATTGCCACTTAAGTATAAGACTTCTTTTGTAATTATATATTTTGTAGTAGATTAGATAGTTAAGCAAGTTCGTAAAAAACCTTCTCAGGAAGCTATACATAAATAATATATACAAGCATTTACAGGATAAGTTTTTGGAGTGTAATTACTAATTGGTTTTGCTTTTCTTGATTATTTGCAGGTTAAGGCCTATTTCTTCAGTTTTGGAATATGTATACAAATTAAACCATAACATCTAATTTTGAGAGCATATGAAACTGAAACATTTTTAATTATCAAATTAACTCAAAACGTACAAAATAGGTAAATTAAAATACAAAAGTAGAAAGTACTAACTTTGAACTGAATCAACAGGCAGTAAAATTTAAGAACGTATACAATGCCAAATTATAATTGGACAAGAAACACTCCACTCAAATATAGCAAATCATAAAATTATAGTTCAAATCTTCTGTCGTAGATGATAGTATAGTTGTTTAAGGACTAGTTTTTGACTAAGGTGATTGGTGTCCATACAGTAGAAAATGTTTGCAAATGGTGAAATCATGGTATTTCAGGCTTTGGCAATTCGGGAATTTTGGGTAATTCAGGAATTTCAAACTTTGGCAATTCAGGTATTTCAGGTATTTCAAACTTTGGCAATTCAGTAATTTCATGTTTTGGCAATTCAGGGACTTCAGGAATTTCAGGCACTTCAGGAATTTCATGCTTGGGCAATTCGGGGATTTTCGGAACTTCGAACTATGGCAATTCGGAGATTTCAGGCACTTCAAACTTTGGTAATTCTGGAATTTCAGGTTTCGGCAATTCAGAGATTTCCGGCACTTCGAACTTTGGCAATTCGGGGATTTCGGGCACTTCAAACTTTGGTAATTCTGGAATTTCATGTTTCGGCAATTCAGGCACTTCAAGCTTAGGTACTTCAGGAATTTCAGGTAATTTGGGCTTAGGCAATTCCGGAATTTCAGGCAACTCAGGCTTTGGCAATTCTGGAATCTCAGGAACCTCATGTTTCGGTAATTCAGGGATTTCAAGTTTTGGTAATTCAGGCTTAGGAAACTCAGGTATCTCTGGTAATGTGATTTCTAAAAGGTTTCGCCCAGCATCTACATGAATCAACTGGCTGAATGTCAGGATCAGGAACACCAAGGATGGAAAGCGAAGATTAGCCATAATTTGGAGCTTGATGATAAAGCTGATTTTCTTGTCAATTTTGTAGAGTGTGTTGTGTTAATTCTCAATCTGTTTGGGCTTTTATAGAAGCTGATTAGTGCATAATTGGAAAGTTTCGATGATGATTTGGTACGAAAGCAGTTCAACTTCTCACCTATGGCATTTTCTTCAAGTCAAGGATCTATAAATTACAATATTACATACTTTTTAATTATTAAGTTGATCTTGTCACTTCAGAATAGTGAAGACTCATAGATTTTGGATGGTAAACCAAATTAATGAAGATCCAAACATAAATCGATATCTAAATTCAATAGTAGATATGTCTACAAGATCAACATAAATTAATCGTAAATCGCATTAAGACAAGTAGATGAGAAATTTATTTATTTCTAAACCTAAAATAAGTAGCCTTATATTTAAATGAATTAAGACACCTTTCTAAGATTAGAAAGGCTATAAGTTAACTAATGTTCCTTTTATGACAAAGTGTCAACATCAGGAAGATGATGAACACAGATTCTAACTAAGTTTTTTAAAATGTGGTAGCTTTTTCTTTTTCTTGATTTCTTGCAATCTGAAGCTTATTCAGTTCCAGTTACAAATATAAAAGAATAACGGACAGGCCTAATCAAATCGGGTTCTAGAGTTGCAAATTTGCAATCCAATAACAGACTAGATACTAAAATGAAATTGAGTGAACTGGGTTCTCTTATCTATTTTCAATGAATCATGTGTTTAGTTAACGTGATCAAAGGTCTATTATCACTTAGACTTAAAAAGAGACCAAGCAGTATGAGAAAAAAATGCAGAATATCAGAAGATTATGACAGCGATCTACAGCGGGAAAGGCTATAAAGATATGTCATGTCTTTAGGTATCAGTCAGCATAAGGAAGCTTTCCATACATTATTAATACATGCACTTTAAGTTTATTGGTTTTCCTTTCTTGATTATTTGTCATTTAAAGCTTAATTAATCAATTGCAAAATTCGATTCCAATAACAAATAAGCATAATGTATGTAAAGATAAGATTTTATTTAAGCCGATGAATATAATATATGAAATTAACTCCAAACATACATAATATGTGGCTTAAACCACAAGTTAATAGAAAATACAAACTTTGAGATGAATCAACAAAAGGTACAATATGTATAGAGTACAATATTGTTTAATTTTGCTTTTAATACTATTAATCTACAAATAAATGTATATCTCACCTTTGATTTGAAGTTAAAAATAATAATAATGTAATTTTTCTTATATTAGCCTTATAATTAATTGAGATAAATTGTATTGAAACAAGTAATAAGAATAATATAATTTTTATAATCTAAGAAAATTAATTAATTTTTCAAAAGAAATTATAAACGTAAAGTAGACAATTATTTGGTGACGGAAATTTTGTTACCTAATTTACATCATCACAACGGTAATTTCTCTGAGGAAAAAACTAATAGATTGTATACAATGTTTAAGAATAAAGATTTTGTTTTTTTTTTTTTACTACTAAAAAAAGGAATTTTTTCTTCTTTTATTCAAACATCTTGCTGAAATCATAAAAATATTGCATAAGATATAAAGCAAAGTTGGAAATTTTTCATTCCAAAATACAATAAACCAATGTGAAACAATAGTAATAAGCTGAAACCGTTATTTGACTTAAATCGAAAGCAAGTAGAAATACAAATTTAAACTGAATCAATACAAAGTAGTACAATTTTTAAGTATGCAAATAGTATAAAATGAAGCATCTCAACAAGAAACACTCCACTTAAATATGTAGCTTATCATAAATCAAGGCTTGTAGCATAGTTGTTTTAAGGACTATGTTAATTAAGGTTGTTTGATGTCATTAGGAAGAATTGGTAATATAGTATAGTGTTCAATAGTGGAAATGATAGCAGTTTAAGGCTTTGCTTGTTCAGGAGTTTCAGGCTCTTCTGGCTCTTCAGGAGTTTCAGGCTCTTCTGGCTCTTCAGGAATTTCGGGCACCTCAGGAATTTCTGGCACTTCAAGTTTCGGTAATTCAGGAATTTTTGGTAATTCAGGCTTTGGCAGTTCTGGAATTTCAGGCACTTCCGGCTTTGGCAGTGCAGGAATTTGAGGCACTTCAATTTTTGGCAGTTCTGGAATTTCGAGTACTTCTGGTTTCGGCAATTCGGGAATTTCGGGTATTTCAATCTTTGGAAATTCAGGAATTTTAGGCAATTCTGGCTTTGGAAATTCAGGAATTTTAAATTTTGGTATTTCCGGAATATCGGGAAATTCAAGCTTAGGAAACTCAGGAATCTCCGGCAATGCAGTTTCTAAAAGATTTCGAGCATCTACACAAATTGACAAGGTGAATGTAAAAAGCAAGAAAATAAAGAATGGAGAAGCAAGATTAGCCATAATTGACAAGGTTGTTTGAAAGATATACGAGGGAAGTAAGTTGGGAGTTTCTGTTGCCCCTTTTGGTTGTGTAGTTTAAGGGTTTTATAGAAGTGGGAAGTGGAGAATGAGAAATTTGAAGGGTGATTTGGTTAGGAAAGTATGTTCTTTTGGGGTTCAACTTCTTACCTAAGCCACTTCCTTCAAGTTCACAATTTTTTTGTACTAGAAGAGACTAGTTTTTGCATGGATGGTATACCAAATTAAAGAATATCTTCAATTAGTTAAATTTTTTATTTAAAAAATCAGTTAAATGATTAGCTGTATCTTATTAAGACCATATTATATATTAAGATTAAGAAATCAAAATCTCAATTGTTGGAGGATAATACGTCCATTCTGCAAAATTAATATTACTTATGCTAATGTAAGAAGAAATGAGAACCTTTTTGTTTACTAGTAGAAGTAAGAATCAACAACTTATGGTATGATTGGATCCCCAACTTCAAGAAAAGTAGTTATGACTAACAATATATTACATAATCATACTAATTCATTAGCAAAAGGAAATACCATCCAATTCCAAACCAACCCAGATTTAAAATACAGAAAGTGTGGTATTTTGGGACCTCCCAAAATAGCCTGGATCCGCTCTGAACACACGTCATCAAACACAAGCCAAGTTGTATAGGAAAATACACTTTTGTTTTTTGAGGGAAGGGTAGGAAAACACTGAAAAAAAAAAATAGTCTAATTATACAATTTTTCTTATAATTATCATGTCATATTCATTTGTTTATAATTGTTTATAGTTTGTTTATCGTATGTTAATAATTTGTTTTTAACTAAAATATGGTTATTTTGAAAATTATTTTCAAAAAATATGAAATTTTTTAGAATGTGCTAAAATTTAATGGAGTATTTATTTTAAAACCTTAAAATACATTATTGAGACCCAATTGCTGGGAATAGGCATCAACATTTTAAGGTTTTAACCGTTTTAACCATTAGTTTGGAACTGTTAGAAACCAAAACTGCCATGAATCGGAATTGTGATGAATCGTAATCGTAACGGTTGAATGAAAGTTCAGTTCTGGTTCAAGAAAAATTGAAATCATAACCGTTTTAGAATCGGTCGAAACCTGAGGTTCAAACTGTAAAGTTCCAAACGGTTTCATGAGTTTACGTTAAATAAATTGATTCTTATAATTATTCACTTTCTAAACTAAAAAAAAAAAATACAAGAAAATAAATTTAGAAATACAAAACATTGGTTCAAACTATTTGACCATCAGTTCGGAAGCTTCAGGAACCAAAACCGCCAAACCAGAATCATTATGAACCGTAATCGTAACCGTTGAATGAAAGTTCAGTTCTGGTTCAAGAAAAATTGGAATCATAAACATTTTAGAACCGTCCGGAACCTGAGGTTCGAACCGTGAGGTTCCAAACGGTTTTATGAGTTTACGCTAAATAAATTTATTTTTATAATTATTCACTTTCTAAACTAAACAAATACAAGAAAATAAGTTTAGAAATACAAAACATTGGGGATTTAAAAGGGTGGCTAATTTTTTACCATTGTAATAATATTTTAAAACACCTGAAACATTGGAGAACCGGCCAAAGAATTGCAAACCATTGAATGAAAGTTCAATTCTGGTTCAAGAAAAAATTGGAACCATAAACATTCTAGAACCGACCGGAATCTGAGGTTCGAACCGTAAAATTCCAAACAGTTTCATGAATTTAGACTAAATAAATTAATTTTTATAATTATTCACTTTCTAATCTAAACAAAAATTTAGAAATCTAAAAAATTAGAACTTTAAAAGATAGGCTAATTTTTTACTATTGAAATAATATTTTAAACTTGAAACATTGGAGAATTATCCTAAGAACTCAAATTAATAAAAATAGAATTATCCAGTTTTATACTTAAGTTATTCATTCTTTATCAACGTAGGATTCACATCTTCAACATTTATATTATTGTTTACCATTTTGCCACGTTTTAATTTATGAATGTAGTAATAGGGTGATTGGAATCATAATTCTTCTTCTCAGACCATAAATATTACTCTTGGAGCGGCATTATAAGACCAAATAGATCAATACTTGATGAATAAGATCTTATTTTTAGGAATAAGCTGAAACAATACTTTTTGTAGCAATTACTAAAAACATGTATAATCTGTAACTTCAATTAATTATAAATATGAAATACAAATTTCCAACACGATCATGCATCACATGTCCAATTTAAGCATATAAAACTCTCTCTAGCCGAAATACAGCAGATCGCAAATCAAAGCTTGTAGCATCGAGGAATAGAGCTGTTTAAGGATTAGCAGTTGATTGAGGTGATTTGATGTCCTTGGGAAGGCTTGGTATTGTAGGGAATGTAAGCTTTGGCAACTCTGGCAATTGGGGAAATTTTGGTAGTTGAGTAATTTCAGACACTTCAAACTTGGGCAAATTCGAAATTCCAAATATTTCAATCTTCGATTCAGAAATCTCGAACACTTCAGAGTATTGATAATTTTGAAATTTTAGACATTTCAAATTTTATGAGCTCAAATATATTAGACAATGTTGTTTCTAAAAGATGTCCAACATTTACACAAATGAATGAGGTGATTAGCAAAAGTAAAATAATGAAGAATGTATCTGAATACACAGGTGTATTTAGACATGGCAATCGTCAGGTTGGCCCGTTCGACACGTCTGGCTCAGCCCGCCAATAGCCCGGACCGGCCTCCATTGAATCGGAACCGGTCGGTCAGCTGGCTGGTTTAGATTCAATATTATTCGAACCGTGAACCGTTATCGAACCGTTCGAACCGTTTAATTGAACTGCTAGTTAATCATCTGAACCGTTTAATTGAACCGCCGGTTAACCGCACCCAAATCGCCAGTTAACCGACCCGCTGCCAAACCGGCAGTTCACCAGCCCGGCAGTTCACCAGCCCGGCGGTTCAGCGGGCCGGTTCCGGTTTCACTATCCTTCGAACCATAGTCCGGAACCGGCTCAGCCAGGCCATGACCACCTCGAGGTGTATTCCACAATTTTAAGATTTTACAATTCAATTTTACCGCTACTCAATTGATTTTACTTAAAATCTTGGTTAAAAAAAAGAATTTAACCGCCTTGGTTAATTTCTTAAAAAAAAATAATAATAATAATAAATAAGCCGTATGTGTAGAAGTGGGAAGTGGCAAATGGGAAGCTTCTAGGCTGCGTGGACAGGAAATATTATTTCTTGTTTGCTCAACTTACTTTAAGTGACTGGTCGGTCTTTGTTTTCTAAATAAATTATTATTATTATATACAAGATAAGATTGAATATTATATTTTAAACAAGTTAGGTTAGGTTAGATGTGTCGAAAATGAATTTTGAGACTTGATTTTTTCTTTTATTATTATTATTTTTTCAAAACATACTATAATTTATTTTTATTGAGTCTTTAGATCAATTGAATGTGTTATAATTTGTAAAAACTGACCCTCTATTATAAATTTTATATAATTACAAATTTAATAATATAAATAAATTCGTATCTAATTTAAAATATAAAAATAAATTTTAAAAATTACGACCTATTTTAATTGATCAAGAAACTCAATATAAATATGCTAACATGTGATTTGAAAAAAAATGATGGTTTCGAAGTTCTGGATTATAGTGATTTTTGAAAATATTGTTACTTTAAGATTAGCGGCTAGGCTTTTATAACTTTAGATGGTAAACAAGATAAATGAGTAACCATTTTGTGGAATTAAATTAAAAATGGTGCCTATCTTCAATCTAAAATAAAAGACCTTCCAATTTTTCTTAATCAGCTCTCTAATTTTGTATACAGTAACAGATTAGTTAAAATATTTTCCTCTGCTAAAGATTAACTACTTTTTCATATAATTGATCCGGTAATTAAAATGTTAAATATTTTTACAGATTTTCTTTTTTGTTAACTAATAATATTTTTATAGATTCAACATATAGGATGGGCAAGTGAATATAACCACTTTCACCAACAAACATACTCCCTGGTAGTAAGAAAATAAGCAAACACTTCTATTGAATTTTGTTTATAAAATTGATTTAATATTTACTTTGGCCATGCTGATGAATCCCATAGAAATAAAATTTACGTACATCAATTTAATTCAATATACTTTTGGGAAAAAAAATATTATTCAATCTTTAAATTATATGAGATATTTACTATTTTTAATATTAAAAAAAATTCATGAAGTTTAATAATTTATGTAGTTTAACATAATTGATGACTAAACTAATAGATAAATATTTTAGAGGCCAAATAATCCAATTTTCAAAAATTAAGAACAAAATACTAATGCAGGCTAAGGTATAATTTAGTGGTAAATACATTTTATAGACCATGGTTGGGAAAAGTAACTTATGGTAGGGTATTTTAATTTTTAAAATATTATGGTTAAAGAAATTACTAATCCAAAAATATGAAATTCAAGTATTACATCTCATTTATACCATATGGATAAAGCTGAAACAATGGGAAAATACATAAAGTAAAAATAAATGGAAAATTACAAAGTTTGAGAAGAAACAACACAATACAAATATATGATCAGTACATAATCAAACTACCAACAAGAAACACACCAGCAGAAAATATAGCACATTATCAATCCAATGTTGTCGTATAAATAGTATAGTTGTTTAAAGACTACTAGGAGGTCCTTGAGAAGAACTAGTATGGTACTCATTCAAGGCTTAGGAACTTCAGGTTTAGGCAATTCAGGAATTTTGGGCAGTTCAGGTTTCGGCAATTCGGGAATTTTAGGAAGCTCGGGCTTTGGTAATTCAGGAATTTTAGGTAGTTCAGTCTTGGGAATTTCAGGTTTTGGTAATTCAGGAACTTTGGGTACTTCAGGCTTCGGTAGTTCGGGAATTTCAAGTTTTGGTAATTCAGAAATTTTTGGTACTTCTGGCTTTGGCAATTCTGGAATTTCAGGTTTTGGTAACTCAGGAATTTCAGGCTTTGGTAATTTAGGAATTTTTGGTACTTCGGGCTTTGGCAATTCTGGAATTTCAGGCTTTGGCAATTCAGGAATTTTTGGTACTTCAGGCTTTGGCAATTCTGGAATTTTAGGTTTCGGTAACTCAGGAATTTCAGGTTTTGGTAATTCAGGAAGTTTTGGTACTTCTAGCTTAGGAAGTTCAGGCACCTCAGGTGTTGCCTCTAATAGGTGTCTTGCGTCAACACAAACCGACAAGGTGATTAGCAAGAACAGATATCCAAAGGAAGGAGATTGAAGATTAGCCATTTTGAAGTAATGACAAAAAATGACTTTTGAATGAGACCAAACTATTAACCTGTAAGGTTTGTGTTAGGGTTGTGTTGATTGTGTTATATATATAGAAGTAGGAAGTGGAGAATGGGAAAGATTGAAGAGAGAGTTGGTAGGAAAGCTTTTGTGTTGGTAGTTCAACTTCTCACCAATGAACTATAACACATCCTTCAAGTTAACAATCTCTGTTTTATAACATTGCATCATCTTTAATCTTTATAAATTATTATTATTGTCTCTTGTATTGAGATTAGTTGGAAGACTCATGGCTTTGGATTTGGATGGTAAACAAAAGCAAGACTAAGACATCACCAATACAAATAAACAAATCTAGTCTTCAAATAAAAGACTAATTTGGTTTTGTCTTGAGATGAAATAACAAGAACTTAACCTATCTCACCATGCCATAACTTGAATCTTTTTTAAATAACTTATATTTTTTGTTAGGTTTTTTTACTATAAATATATTATAAACAAACTATAAACAATTTATACAAAGAATAAATATAACTTTTCTAAGAGTTAAAAATTATAATATCATCATTTTAATTACTAAATGTATAATTAGGATCATAATTATTTCCAGACATAAAAACTAAGCTTCTTTAACAGTATTCCTATTTTTCTAGTTCTCGCTAATGTTATATGCACTCATATTTCATGAAATGATTAAATTTATTTTTGTAAAAAGACTAAATTATAAATAAAGCTAAATTTATTTTTCTTGACATGATTAAATTTTAATATCGTAGTAAAAGACTAAAAGTTAGATGAGAAGGTAAGCGATATTTTCTTTCCTGACTTTTATAAAAAAGAAAAAAGTTGACTCTTTTACAAACAACATTTTTAAGCTTGTAAAAATTTATTTATGTACCACAACTTTCTAAAATTTATAACTTTACACCTAACTTACCAAAATGTATAGTTACACAAATTAGGGTGTGCATGATTCTAGCCCCAACCCGAACCGGTATCATAACTATTGAAGAACTGCTTTTGTAAAATAAAAATAAAAAAAATTGGGACCGAAAAATTATTAAAGATGGCACTAGAAAATGTTTTTAAATGGAACCGAACATGTAAAGGAACTAGACCGAACCGGAACTAGTATTAAGAACCGGTTATAATTAAAAATAATATCAATGTCTATTAAATTACAATAATATATATTATAAAATAATATTTTATATAATGCCTAAAGACACAATATAATAATTACGGAACCTCCAAATTACATAATTTGAACTTCAAAAATTATAATTAATTTAGATCATGAAATTTGAATGTTATTTTATTGATCATATAATATTTAGAGTTTAAATTTTATTTTACATTATTATAATTTATAATTTTTATTACAAGTTTAAGATAATTTAGTTGCTAAGTTAATTATAATTTAAGTATATAATGTATTTTGATTAAAATCATAAGATTCTTCTGAAACTGAACCGATAATCAATGAATCAATAACCAAATCGGAACCGTATCATAACCGATCGTGTGTGGTTCTTCGAAAGGTTACTCATTTGAAAAACCCGGCTCTTATCTATGTTTTGAAGTAAATGTTACGTCATTCACAATGGCTGATGAAAACATAAGTTTATATATTTTATAAAGTTAAGGTGCAATCTGATAATCGGTATTCTGCAATCTGATAACTGTCTAGAGCAAAGATCAAGCTCATCCAATGTCTGGAATAGTACGAGGTATCCGCTTCCTTCGATCCCTTCTTTCCAAGGGTTCTCAAAACAATCGAGGAAGGCGTTATTCTACCGGTCCACACCAACAAGGAGATACATCTCGTTATTGAGCTGTAGTTGGCAGCACTTGGGTTCTGTTTTATTTTCTTTTTGGGAAGGGATATGGAGGAGGAGGAGGACGACGACGACGAGAAAGCACTTTGGATTATGACCCGTAAATAATCCTCCAAATCTTGAGGATAAAGTCACCCGTTGTGAATTCGTTCGCAAGTATCGTGAAGACTATCGCCTTAACCTCAGAATCCTGCTATGACATCATGATGGAGCATTGCAATTCCAAGAATAAGTGAATTAGTCTAATTATCCTGGACTGGACAGTTCACTTAATTTATATTATATGTATTTAGCTACTAATTATCCATCATTTGGATATTAAGTCTTTCTTTTGGTTTAATTAGTCTAATTATCGATCATTTTGAATGGAATTATATCTATGTTAAAAAAAAAGCATTCGACCAGTTTTTTCATTGATGCAAATTATGAATTTGGCTTTTTCTTTTTTTACCAGTAGCAGTATTATTATTATTTCGTTCAACCGGATTCCAAACCAACAATGAGTAAAATATATGTTGCACGGAAACGGGCACGTCGAGGCGGGCAGTGAAGATTTCCAAGTTTCCTTTGTACTTACAAGTTTCGAAGAGAGAAATTTCCCTTTCCAAAACAGGAAAACTTGGCAGGTTAGAAGTTTTTGTGGAGAAAGTGAAACCAACCAATTGTCCTAATCTGCAAGGTATTGCAATATTATTAAAGATTCACGACAGAATCTAGAACCAAATAGGTAGAAAGACTGTTTTAAGATCATGAGAGGCTATAAGAACGACGCACTGTCATGTCTCTTTTCCGAGTTCTTTGCATCAGGGGCAGCCCTTAAGATCATGAGAGGCTATAAGAACGTCGCACTGTCATGTCTCTTTTATGAGTTCTTTGCATCAGGGGGATTTTGCTTTCTACAGATGACTAATACAGGTATTTCAAGTTAACTATGGGAGTGATACGATTTATTTTCCTGATTACTTGCACTCCAATCCAAAGTGGGCATATTCCATTCTGCATTCTAATTCCAATAACAAATATTAAGAAAAGATATATGAAGAAGCTGAAACAATTTTTATATAGCAAATTAACTCAAAACATACATCTGCAGTGTGTAACTTTAACAATAGAAAGTATAAAGTTTAAACAGAATCAATACATAGCACAAATATCAAGACTCTCAAAGTAAAGCTTCTATTGAAATATAGCAGATCATCAACGAAATCTTGTAGCATTTGATAGCATAGTTGTTTAAGGTTGTTTTGTGTCCTTGGGAAGAGTTGGTATTGTCGGCTTTGGCAATTCAGAAATTTCTGGTACTTCAATTTTCGGTAATTCAGGAATTTTGGGCACTTCAACCTTTGGCAATTCAGGAATTTCAAGTTTCGGTAACTCGGGAATTTCAGGCTTTGGCAATTCAGGGATTTCAGGTTTTGATAACTCGGGAATTTCAAACTTTGGCAATTCAGGAATTTTTGGTATTTCAAACTTCGGCAATTCGGGGATTTCAGGTTTTGGTAACTTGGGAATTTCAGGTTTAGGCAATTCAGGAATTTTTGGTACTTCAGGTTTCGGCAGTTCAGGGATTTCAGGCTTTGGTAACTCGGGAATTTCAGTTTTTGGTAATTCAGGAATTTTGGGTAATTCAGGCTTCGGAAGTTCAGGTATGTCTAGCGGTGCCTCTAATATACGTCTTGCGTCAACACAAACAAGCAAGGTGATGAGGAGAATAAAAAAGGATGGAGACAGAAGATTGGCCATAGTGATGGCAAAACAACTTTGGAAAGTAATGAAAACTCTCCTTTTGTTGTTTGTGTTATGTTGATTTTTGGTTGTTTTGAGGTTTTTATAGGAGAAGTAAAAATGGCAAGGTTTGAAAGCTAGAGTGGGCAGGAAAGCTTGCATGTTGGTAGTTCAACTTCCTTCAACCCAATGATTTTTAAGTATTGTTGTTTCCTGAGATTAGTTATATTTGGATGGTAAACTAAATGTCCTGTAATTAAATAATCACATCAAACATATCTTACTTTTAATTAACTTATCAGGATATATATATATATATATATATATATATATATATATATATATATATATATTAAATAATCCATCAAACGTATCTTACTTTTAATTAACTTATCAGGATATATATATATACACACACAAAGTACTGAATTAAATAGGATTAGGGAAAATTGGAAATACCCTTTTTACCAGTTACGTCCTTCAAGTTTCTATTTTCAAAGGGTCCAAAAAGGTAAAAAAAATAAAATCATTAAATACTTTATTGTTGGTTGTTCTTTTGGGTAAATTAAAATTTTTTTTTAATGAAAGGTAATTTGTACTTGTTGAACTCAAGTCCGATATAGGATTTATAAAGTGACATAAGCCCACACGACCTAGGCCTAGCGACCTGAAGCCCAGGAGCCCCATTCACTTTGCCTTGACGGTCTCCCAACTCTTGACCTGAAGGCTGCCCATCAAGCCACTACCTACCCGATTCAACCCTTATAAATGTCTCTAAACCCCTCGTGAAACCCTAATTGAGAAATCCTCATCACATATAAATTATCACTTACATTTCCAATCATATTTGCGTTATAAGATGAACAATGAACTAGTAATCTACTTTAAGTGGCCAAAGTCTAACATCTTGTCAGCCCGAACCAAATAAAAGCATCTTTACTTGTATCATCTCCACATCTACGCTTTAAACACTCATTATTTAATTATATAATAATTTAAATTTAAATTATTAAATATATACAAAATTTAATTTTTTAAAGAAGATACAAAATTAATTATTAAAAATATTTAAAAATTAGTATCACTTAATTATATTTATAATCAAAATATTTAAATTTATTAATAAATAATTAAATTAATTACTTTAATTAATTAATAATTAAAATTATTTCTTATTAGAATATAATTTAAATATAATTAATTATTATGAATAATTATATAGATTTCTTTATTATAATGTAGTTTAAATTTAATTAATAATAATTAAAATATTCTTTATTAAAATGTAATTTAAATTTTTTTAATTCATAATTATAATAATATTGCTTATTAAAATATGATTTAATAAATAATTATATAGAGATAACTTTTTATATTAGAATATTATTGATTCATTAATTTATAATTAAAATAATATTTCATAGTAAAATATAATTTAAATTTAATTAATTAATTAATATAAATAATTATGTAAAAATAACTTTTATATTAAAATATAATCTAAATTTAATTAATTACTATAAAAAATTATATAAACACAACTTTAACTTCAATAATATATTTTATTGAAATCACACTTATATGTTATATATTATCTCTGAAAGGACCTCAAATCAAAAGTCAGGCGAAAAAGAAAAGAAAAAAAGAAAAAAATAACCTTTTTTTTTTAAAAAAAAAAAAATTCTTCAAAAAGAAAGAAAGACAAAAATAACTTTTTTTTTTAAAAAAAAAATTCTTCAAAAGGACTCATTTTTCTTTTAATAAATTAGAAATAAAAGAGCTCTTTTTATAAGAAAAGACTCCAAAATAGCCACTTTCACAAATTGTTTATAAATTTTTCAAAAACTAGTCATAAAATTTTAACATGTTCATAGTCATATTACAAAATGTTCATAAACCGTTTACAAATTGTTCATAAACTTTCAGAAACTGTTCCTAATCTGTTCATAAAATTTTAACATAATTCACATAAACTATTCATAAATTGTTCATAGTTTGTTCATAACCATTCATAAATTGTTTCACAAACTTTTCAGAAATTGTTCATAACCTGTTAAAGTGATTAACACACAAACTATTCATAAATTATTCATAATCTGTTTATAAACTCACAGGATATAACCGAATTTCACAAATCTCTACAAATCATAAACATCATTTTGTGCTTCTAAGAACAATTATCAGATGTCAAGCCACCATGATTAACCATAAGTGACCAAAAAATAGAAGTCATAGTTGACTTATCTACCAATTACGTTGCACAAATCCAAACAAAAGGAATAAAAACCAGACTTAAACCTTATAGAAAAAGGATTAAGAGAAATCTGAAACCTCTAAGCAGAAACAAATCATAGATTGCACATTTAAGTAACTAAGCATCTCTGAGATTAACAAGAAGAATTAACGAAGAGAAGGATGTGAAGAATAACAGAAATTCATGGTCGACGAGAAGAGAACCAGAAACCTGACGCGAAATTGAAAATGATACACACAAAACAGAACCGCCACAGTCACAACCACTGTCATTGCAATCACCTCCATCACAGCCACCGCCACAGCAGTCGCGACTGGCTGACTTTAGCATGAGCTCGCAGAGAAGATGAACTGATGAATGTTTCGATTTGAAGAGAATGATCTCGATTATTCTCTGATTGCTCATAACTAACTACCATCAGTATTAAAATCAAAAGAAAGATGAAAGATTAAGAACTAAAATCAGAAACAAAATTGATCAAAATCATCATGAACAATATAAGAACAGAATCAAAGAAACTGATTACCAAAATCGAAGAACAAAATTGGCTATAAATCGAAGGCTTGCGATGAAGTACAGTGCGTTAATTCGAATCTGGTAACGCCGCAAGAACGCCGGAGTTATTTTCAGTGGCTGAAGGGACTAAGCCTTGTTGGATGAAGATGATTTGAGATTTGATGAAGATAAGAATGGTGGTCAGCTGCGCTTTGTTTGGCAGCCAAAACAATAAGCCTTTCCTTGAGGCAAAAAGGGTAAACAAAAAGCTTTTCTTCTCTGTAACCATGGCAAACGGAAAAACAAATAGAAATTGTGAAGAATGTAAAAGAGAATAAGAATCAAAGAGAGAAATGTTTTAGTCTCTAGAAACTTAGAAAGGACCCTTTTAGGGCAAAAAAACCTAGGACTCTTTTAATTCAAAATTTTAAATGAAGTACCCTTTAGGTACTTTTCTCAAAAGAAAACTAAGTCCAAGACAAAATATGCATAATTACTAAAAGCTCAAATAATTAGAAATATAACAGTTTTGTATTTCAGCAGGTCTAAAGTCTACACCCCACTTTGATTACAATTGTTTATGATCATTTTCAGGAATCTGCTCTCCAATTTTGCATATTTCAAAAATTAATAAAGTAGCTCGTTTGTCTAAATAATTAGACTTTTTAATTATCTTCCCATTATAAATCTGTAATTATGTCCCACAGAACTAAGATAATAAATTTTATGGAAACTTAATGCTAGATAAGAAGGCACAGTTAAACATATATGCATAGAGCAATATTGTTATAGATTCAACATAAACAAGAGCCAAGGTACAATAACTGTATTACTCTTTCCGACTTCAAGAGAAGTTTGCAGAAAACACAACAAACTTTCAAACAAAACCACTCTCAGGTAGAAAACAACAGAAACAACGCTAACCAGGCAGAAATTCATGTCGAAATCCCTTGAATGTTTAACCTTTTTAAGAACAAATAGCTGAATTAGGAAGCTCAAGTATTTATGGCAAAGTTATTTCCAGAAGCTGACAAATAGAAGTGGCAGAAAGATCGACATGCTTATAGCCCATGTTTCAAATGAATAATGAAATGTTATAGCAACTGCGGTTTCTGTCAAGTTTGTTTTCTTAATTGATTCTTATTGCAAAAGCTTCTTCATTGGTTGGAAATAAAGAGAATTTTTATGTTAAATTGGTAGGAAACTCTATGACCTAACTATGATAATAAATGGAAGATCGTTCAAATACCGAATTTCTCTAATCACATGATCGTTCTTGTTCTTTTAAACCATTTCTTTCCAGCAATTCACTCTTTCTTGTTCTATCTTCAATGCTAAGGTTCATAAAATTGTTATTTCTTACTCTATAATCAAATTCAGCATTTTCTTCTTCTCTTCTTGCCAACTCACATTTATATATCTTTCTTAAGTCAGCAGCAAGAAACAAATATTTATTGAAGATGTTAACTTCAAGATTAGATGAGCTTTTGGCTTTCATTTCATGAAATAGTAAATTCCCAATCTTTAACGTATATATGCAGTAGTTATCTAAAAAACAAATTTTTTCCTGAAATGAATATATGTTACCTGAAAGAAAAGCTGCTCTTTCTTAGATTACTGATACCAAGTAGAGATGATAATCCTTTGAGGGGCTGCAGTTTCTGTTGTTTGAGCTGTGTTGAGAAAAGCACAATGTTAAAAATATTGGTAAGAATTCATTAAGATTATCTAAAATGTAAGATTACACATTCTACGGTGCCCTTAAAGGCTTAGGCTGCCGCATCTAAATTAAACAAATTTGAGCCTTATCTCACGCTCGTCCGGGCAATAATTAAGGTAAAAACAACCTGTAAATGCAAATTATTTTATTAGAACGTAGTATAGTTTTACAATAACTTATAAAAAATATAATAAGGTAATTGTTGTTCCCTTGATTCAAGAGAATAACATTAGTTTTCAGGTGTTTTGATGTTTCTATACATAAACACAAATCAGAAATTTTAACACAAATAATAATACAACACACAAAGCAACATGAATTTTAGCACCAAAATGTCTTGTCTTTTACTGCAATTTTCCCATTCTGCTCCTTCAACTCGCTTGCTTCGTAATCCAGGGTCCATTTCTCAAATGTGCAGTCAACAAAGTCATAATAGCCGCCATGAATAGAGAGTTCGCCATCCCTCACTTTTTCTTCTATCCAAGGGTAAGTTAGGAGGTTTGCTAATGAACAGTTGATTGATTCCTGTTGAAAGATTTTTAAGAAGCATATTGTTCATCCACTTTCAAGAAAAAGGCTAATGTATCAATCACAAGTTTAGACCATATGTAATCAGATGAGATCTTTTCCCATCAACTGCTTTGGCATCCTAACCCCATACTCTATTAAGACTCTTTGTAAATGGCTAAAGTATAAATTATTATATTTTGACCAACCTGAAGCAAAGACAGCCAAAGCAGGATGGCAGAAAAAGTATAAATAAACCCAGAATCAGGTCACCACTTATAAATGTGGAGATGCATGCTGGATAAAATAGACCAAACCTTGACTTTTCTGAACCCCTATGTGAAAATAGTTGTAAATATACATCACCTTCTCACAGTGTCTGCACTGTCGGTCAAAGCTGAGATTAGAAGCAGCAGCCTTTGTTCTCGACCTTGCAATCATCCCAACAGACACCCAACTTCCAATGAAGCTACTGAAAACGAGAGGAAAACAGGGGGAAAAGTCTGAGAAGCTTGATATAAAACACAGAATTACAATGGTAGGCAACTCTAACAAGAAGCAATATAACATGTCATCTTCGCAGGACCTTGTTTTCACATCATCATGCATACTCATTAGAGCACGAATGCCTCCACAGCAACTGTGGCCAATAACAAGAATGTTTTCAACCTGCAAAAGGAATTATTTACGATTCTGGAAAGAAGAGAAGATACTATAATGTCAAAGGCTTAACTACAACTATTTATGTTCCTATTTTAGGCAAAGCATAGAGCATAAATGACTTCCCCATACGATAGTTGCCAAGGAAACTCAATTATGTCCCGCTTGCGTTGCTTCATTCACACACCATTAGATATCATATATTGAACAATTTCCAATTTAAAGAAAAATTCTTGTAAGCAAATTACTTTGCTTCAATTTTAACTATACTATGCATTCAGGGAATTTACAATTAATACTCTGGTACCAAAGAGATAAGTAAACATGGGTTCGAAACCATATTATAAACAGGGGAAGAAAGCCTAGAGTTTTCAAATAACTTACCTTAAGAGAATTTACAGCAAATTCCAGGGCAGCATTTGTTTCTGACGGTCCATTCTGCATAAATAAAAAACAGTTAGATGAAAATAACAGATTCCAACATAAATTTTTATTTTTTATAAAAAAAATTCTACATCATATATTGTGAAAAAATGTTTGGATTATTCATACCTCATACAAGGGCACCATATTTGCAACATTTCGAACCACAAATGCTTCACCTGGTTGGAATCCCAGAACGTTCGATGGGCAAACCCTAGAGTCTGCACAAGAAATCACCATAAACTGCCCATGAAATTGTCAGTCAAACTTATGTCAGCAAACATATCAGACAATTGCAATAGAATCCAGAGAGGCTTAGGAAAAACAAGTATACTATAAAAAAGCCATAATTATTACCTTTGGTGCTTGACTCTTGGCAAGATTTTCAAAGTGTTCAAGGTTCTGCCTGTTAAAAAATGTAATGAACATCCATTAAAAAGCTGAAGTAATTATTCATAAAAGGTAAACAACACTGTAGCATTCAATACTTACATGTATTTATGATTTTTAAAATTCGTAAACCGCTGTTTCAACTCATCAAAAAAATCAGTATCTGTTTTAGTCACCGGAGGCTTCCTTAGTTTATCAGTTTTAAGTTCTCTGGTGCTGGTAGGCACTGGAGAGTCCATCGAAGCATTTAACTTCAGATCTGAACTTCTGAAAAAGGATGAAAAGAGAAGTTTGTTACAGCACAAACAATGTTCCAAAAATTTCAACCGAGAGATGTGACCATGCAATTACAATCCCACTAGAACAATTTCCTAGGAAAGAGTAGATCTTCAGCAATAAGTCAGCATACACACACACACACACACACACACACACACATACACACACACACACACACACATATACACACACACACACATATATACACACACACACACACACACACACACACACATATATATATATATATACATACATATATATTCTGATAAAAAATTTTAATTTCCCGTAGATCATTTTTTGATATCAACCATAAGCTAATTTCAGCACAAGAAGTGAATGTTCCAAAATAGCATCAACCGCATCAAGAAGCTAAGCTTTTAGAAATTCAGGACATTCAGCTAAATTAACTGAAAGATAAATTATGGAGCAAACAGTTCAATTCAATCACTAAAGAAGCTCAAAACACCAACAATAAAGCTAAATCAAACAACTAGCAACATATACAAAACAGTCAAAGCTGGGGAAAAAAGGCAAACTTCTTTAAACCAGAAAATAATCAAACTTACTTTGGAGCAGTCCACAATCTCAAATGGGTTTGCTCAGTTCTACCAAATTTCCCATCAGAATCAAAGATCTGCAACAACAGTAATAAGAACCGAAAACTAAAAGACGAAAAATGTCAATGAAGCATAAAAAAGAAAGGAACTTCACCGTATGTGCTGTGATTGACAAAGTTTTAGGATTCTTGGGTCTGAAAGAGGGAGAACAGAAGAGGGGTTCTTTGGAAAAAGAGGAAACTGGAGAAAGGATCGCCATTAGAGAACTCTAGAAAGGTAAAGTAGACGTTTTTGGGTTGTGGACTGGTGAAAAGGAATTGAAGGGAGTCATTTCTAAGTAAAAGCATTTTAAAAAGGTGGACATGTTTTCTTTTGATCAAGAGACACTTGTTCGACTCCAAAAAAGACGGAGAATCCTAAGTTGTGTTTATTAATGGCGAGGCCAACTAGGCAAGCCTGTGGGGGAAGTTGGAAGTTGCCTCCATTTTTACCCCTTTTCAATTTTCTTCTTTTAATCATTATCCCTAAATTAGTCTATTTTTGTAATTATAATTAACTATTTGTGTACTCTTGCAATCACTAATTAGATTGTTTCAATACTTGAAAAATGGAATAAAAATGGGGAACAAATAATTTTATTTTTCCGAAAATGGAAAACTTGGATTATCATAGTTTCCATGAATAATAGGTTTCAACCTAATAAGTTGTATAAAATTATCAATTTCAAGTTTCAACCTAATAAGTTGTCTGAATAAGTTGTGTGAAATCATCAATTTCAAGAATTTCTATTTCAATGTTTGATTATTGTCATACTGTATACTCATTATTGATCAATTGGTCTAGTAACACATTTTTTTATTTTCTCGTGATGAATGATGTTTATTTTCATGAAATAAATTATTTTTTTTATAGTTTTTAATATGATTTTAATATTGCTAATCAAAGTGTGTCATATTTGGTCATTTATCTTCTATAAAGATGATAGCATTTAGAGATTTTAAGTTCGTCAATCACATTATTATGTTCGAGAAAGTGTTATCTTCTACTATATAGCCCACAATATTATCTGATATGTATTGTTAATATCTTTTTTTTATATTAAAAAATATCACCTTAATTTCGTTAATAATGTAATTCTCAATTTATTCTTGTAATTCTCGATTTTTTAAGTCTAAGTATCAATTTATAATGGGATAAATTTATTAAAATTTTTTGAATTTATCAACTTTTTTTTCTAATTTCAAACTATTAATTTTTTTTTTCAACTAAATTGTTGAACTTTTAAAAACGAACCAAAAGAGGTGTTAAATTACATATGTCCAACATTCTCATGTGAAGGCAAAGATTTGGACTGCCACGTTGGACAAAATGGTTGAGCCTGACTAAAATGCTACAATCCAAGGCATGCGTTAAATTTAGTTATTAAATTAACAATAACCATTATATTTGAACTAAAACTCATTTTTTAATTTATCATTTTATTATTTTTTTAAGCTAAACTTATTTTTGTTATTCATGTTCATGTTGTTGTACCTTTATATGTAAGGTAATATATTTATTGGAAACTTTTTGTGCTTACAATGAAAATTGTGCAAGTTTAAAACATTAATAAGTGTGGCGAAATTTGATAGTTTGATTAATTTAATTAATAATTTGTGGTATTGTTGATTATTTTGCATATAATTTAATATTTTTGAGGTTTTGTTTGTTTATGTAAATCAATATATTACAGGTATTAGTTTAACATAATTTATTAGAATTCTTTTTTATAAGATGAACTAAATTCATGATAAAGTGATTGTTACAATTTTTTTTTGGAAAATATTTCAAATCTTAATTAATTTAAAAAGCAAGATATTATAAAATTTTATTTTATTAATTTAAATTGATTGTAATTATGTTTTTTTTGATTTTATTTAAAATAATCATTTATTTTTTTCTATAAAATGGAAAGAGGCTACAGTATAGAGGGAGAAGAAAGAAATAAAAAAAATTTATATAGCATTCTTTTATTTAAATTTGTAAGTTTGAAAATGTTTATGCGTGACTAAATTCATTTTATTTCAGCCTAAGTTTTAATCAAATGCTAATTCTATTCAAGTGTTATAAGAATTATTATTTTTTTATTTAATTTTTGAATATTTGTTTATCTCTTAAAATGAATAGTTGTGATATAAGTTGTATTCTAATTGATTAACCAATTGTTTAATCAAGTTAGAATGGTAAAATGCTAATTAGTTTAATCAATTATTTGATGAAATTAATATTTGTAGCAATTAATATAATTTGATTAGAACCAAATTTTTAAGTTATATTAAGGGGATAAACAATTTACTTGAATAAATTACACATGTTGTTTATTAGTAGAATTGAGTTTTTCTCATTATTAATGCTACCAAAAAAAATTTAATTTTAGGCGTGTGTCAGAATTAATTATTGTTAAGATATTAATAATAGCACGTTGTTTTATTTATTTCGCTACTACGGAAAGATTAAGTTGCTAGAAGTTTTTCGACAACTATAACCAATTTATTAATTGTGTTAATGAGTCTATTTTTATTTTAATGATCAACATGATGAAGAACCAGTACAATGATGACTTTGATTGGAAATATTTTTCAAATTGAATTTTTCATTTAATTTGTTGGGTTCCCTAAAATTCAATATTTTTAAACTCACTCATTTTTTTATTAAATTCTTATGATTACTAAAAGTAATATCTTTAATCTTTAACCTCTATAGATTTCCACATTACTCACATTTCGCTTCAATACATTAACTTGATAATAAAATAATTAATTTTGGTGGATTCAACTTTCTAAGTGATATATAAAGATTTTTAATATATGAAGGTTGTATGAGATGATAAGAGTGAAGTTTGTGACAAAAAAGTATTTATTAGGTTCATAGTTAGTAGTTTCATATTTCTTTTTATATGAAGGATAGGAAGCCAAAGTTACCCAAGAGGGCAGTTTAGTGGTCAAGAAGAGTATATATGTCTGAAAATAGAATTTTCAGAAAGACTTGAATAGAAAGAAGTTGACAAAAATTCGCTTTTAGGGTTGTTATAGACAAATCTAAAAATAGGATTCGTTTTATTAGTTAAGCGAATTGTTGTTAAAATAACCTATTAACTAATGATAACAAAGTTAAAATTTACACAAAGTATGACATACCCAAGGCTAATTTGTTGTATTCTATTATACAAAACACGTGAGAAGTTAGATTGTGCAGTACCTACAAGTATATGCCATTTTGCTGAGATCCACATTATGTCATAATTGACAAATTGTGTAATTTGTTAAGCTTATTATATACTAGATGTCAACTAATTGTAAAATTAATTTTTTTTTTTGGGCTAAAAGTTATGATTTATTGATTTGAAAATTAGGACTTATGAATACAGTCCCACTGGGCTAACTAACTACTACAAAAGCTTAGACTCAAAGCATTCCTAGCAAGATTATGTGCAACTCTATTAAGCTCGCCAGGAATATCTAAGCATTTGACTCTTCTACAATTATGCAGTAGTTCATGTGAGAGTGTAATAGTATCAAGGATTGCAAGTGCTAGTTCCCATTTCCATTAATAGCTCTCATCACCTTTTGTGAATCTCCATAGATTGTAGTACTGTTATCACTCCAACTATACCTGACTAGTTTGATTGCTTCCCATACTACATACGCTTCCAAAACAAAGGGATGAATAATATCAACCATTTGTTTTACCTTTCAGTAGACTGTCTCTCCTAGCTGATTTTGGACCCAACGACCCCAACTACCCACATTTGCATTTTGTCCACTGCTGCATCTACATGCACCTTGGACTCTGCACTATTATCTCCAATTGATGTAGATTGCTGTGATACTTGTGTTGAAAAGGACCTACGTTGTTGAACGTTCTCCTGATCTCGTTCTATAGCATTCTCAAATTCCTCCATTTGCTGTCTTACTTTGTCCACGGTTTCTGTTGAGCTGCGCCTAACATTTATGAAAACTAATTCATTTTTGGCTTTCCATATTTGCCAAAGGATTGCCACCATAAGTCCTTCCAATTTAGTGTTCAGAAAAGGACTAATCTGTATAGCTCATAATGTTACTCGATTTGTTAGTGACATTTTTTATATTTAAAAAAAGTGCATAACATATGTATGCACATTTTTGTTTTCTTTGTGCAAGAAATTTTCTACTTATCCCTCATATAATTAATTTTTATATGAATGAGTTTTGTTATAAAATAAACACAAATTTTTGTATAGATCAATATTTTTTAAATTTCACCATTTAGCTTAATAAATGTTGTAAATATTAAAATAATTTGGCTTTTAGCAGAAAGAGGTTATGTTAGGTTGATAAATCAGATACAATGTCCGTTGGATATGAAACCCCACATAAATCAAGTGGTTTATCAACTCAAATAATTTTTATAATAACTATTTTTTGCATTAAAATTTGGACAAAGCGATAGCATTATAGTAGAATTAATGATTAATTGAACTTATTAGCCTCTTTATACCTAATTCAGTGCCAAAATTCATTGTATTATATTGAACTAATATCTCAAATAAAAAATAACAATCGTAAATTTGTAATTCGCATAATTGAAGCTTTTTTAATATTCCATCGGATATTAAATTCTAAGATAATCCAATTTTTATTACCTCACCAACCAAAGTTTCCAAACTTTATTTTCTTTCGCGTCTTCCCTTTCCCAGAGCCTTCGCTTTCTTTCTTTCTTACTCATCATATATCCAAATAATATTTCTATATTTAACCACGTGTTGTCTGCTTAATTGACTATTATATCCTCCTAACTCCCCAAAATAGTCTGGCCTTTTCGTCCATATAAAAAATTAATTAAAAATCCCAAAATCCAATCCAACCCGTGGAAAACCTGACATATAACACTTGCACACATTTGTTTTTAATGACCATTTTACCCTCCAATAATCTTCCCTCGCCGTCTCCATGCTCTTGTCCTCTTTCGTCCACTCAAAACACGATGGACAAACTCCGATTACCAGAACTGGTTGAATGAAATGACGAAATACCCCCGTTCTTCTCAAATCCACCCAAAAAATGCTCGTAATTTTTGGAGAAAAGACCGTTCTTTTTCGTCCACTCACGTTTGCCCTTCCCCTTTTGTCCCTCTCCTCCTCTTGACCTAAGAAAATTGGGGAAAAAGAGTGTAGAGAAAAGGGAAAAAAATGGACGGTAGCAGTTACAGGGTGGAAGCAGAACGGTGGCTGACCATAGCGGAGAAGCTGTTGACGGCACGCGATTTTCAAGGAGCTAAGACTTTTGCGATTCGAGCCCGTGAGTCCGACCCGAGACTTGTTGATTTCTCCGACCAAATTATCGCGGTTGCTGACACTCTTATCGGCGGCGACTTAAGAATCGTAAGCTACAACGGCGGCGGCGGCGGCGGCGGTGGTCATGACTATTACGCGATCCTGCAAGTTCCGAGATTGACTCAATCTATGGAAATCGTAGCAACTCAATATCGTAAGCTTGCTTTAATGTTGAATCCTTCACGGAATAGATTGTCTTATGCTGATCATGCTTTTAAGCTTGTATCCGAGGCTTGGATGGTGTTCTCGAATCCAACGAAGAAGGCAATGTATGATCATGAGTTGCAGATGAGTCAGCTCGGGCAACTCGGGCAACTTGGACAGTTAGGGCAACTCGGCATTCCTGGTCAAGAATTTCCGCAGGGGCAAACATCACAAGGAAATGTAAGGAGAAGCCCTAGAGTTACTAGGGAAGAGGATAACATGGCTCAACCGGACTCTATTCGGTCACCTCGTTATGAAACTCAGCCCAGAATGACTGAGCCGATTCGCCCTATAGCTCAACATAAGGTTAGTGAGCCACCGATTCGTCCAGTGCCGCAGCCTATACCTCAACATAAACCCAGTGAACCAATTCGTCCTTCACCTCAACCTGTTGTTAGTGAGCCAAGCCGACCGGTTGCTCAGCCCAAAGCTGCCGAATTTACTCGGCCAGCTCCGTCGAAAGCACAAGAACAGACTAGGCCTGCAGCGCAGTCGAGAGCACCAGAATCGACTCGGCCTGCTACCGAGCCAACTAGTGCTGAACCAGCAATTTCAACTCGGTCCAATGCGACTGAGAAACAGGTTCCAAGTTTCTGGACTGCATGTCCGTACTGTTTCATACTGTATGAGTTTCCGAAGGGCTATGAAGACTGTGCGATTAGGTGCCAGAAATGCAAACGAGCGTTCCATGCTGCGATGATACCACCACCGCCGGTGACAGGAAAAGACACGTATTTTTGTTCTTGGGGGTTTTTCCCATTGGGATTTTCTGGTGGGGGTAAAGGTGGAGGTGGGTTTGGGACTAACTGGTCACCAGTATCAGCAATGTTCGCTGCCCCATTGCCGGGAGGTGAGAAATCAGTACAGAGTAATCAATCGAGGAGATCCGAGCCAGAAGTGATTTACAAAGATGATGTTTATATAGATCTTTCTGAACCTAGTGATGAGTCTGATTCTGATGATGATGATTGGGATGATACAAGAAAGAAAGTGAAAAATGCCAAAGGGAAAGCGACCCCTGTAAAAAACGTGAAGAAATCACAAACTTATAGGACGAAGAAAGTGAATGTTCAAAATGTGGAAGGTGGGAGTCATCCGCAGGGAGAGGTGGTAGGAAAGGAAGAGGGGAGTAGTGCAAAGAAGAAGGGAGCAAAGGACTTGGGGAAGTTGGATTTAAATGTTATGTTTAGCAATGAAGTAGAAGAGGCAGTGCCAGGAGTCAGTGAGGGGAATGGAACAGGACATGATGAAGAGGATAACATTGAAGGGATTGGATTTTTTGAGGGTCTTGATGAGTTTTTGAGTAGCTTGCCTATACTCTCTGTTGTTGGGGATGACAAGGTCAAGGCTAGTTAGTGAAGTAAGATCCTTCCTTTCGTGTTACTTTTTCTTTTATTTTTTCTCCTTTTTTTGGCAGTTCTATGTTGTATGTTGTAGTATTTAATCATGGAGAGGTACCAAACATTTTGTTTGAACATTTGCCTTGCTGTTGAAATCCAGTGTATATTTTGCTGGCATCTTTTTGTTGTTTGATCTCCTCGCTTCCTCAAATGTTTCACTTTTTATGTGGTCGAACATATTCATGCTGTTGTACCATGTAGGTTATTGTAAGCTCAACAAAAAAGGGAAATCGATGCATTGAAGTAAGACAAAGTCTCTTTTTTTGAACTCCCTTCAATGTGTTAAAAAGAAATTTCTTCAGTTGTAAAGCTGGCCTTTTCTAAAGAAAGTTGGTTTTATGTTTATATATATATGTAAGGCTTTGGTTGCTGTTATCTTTCTGAATTATTTAGCTTCAAATTTGTTTTTGTAGATGTACCAGAACTTAGAACAGTACTAGAAGAGATGATCTCAATTTTTAAGGTTCTCACTTTTCATCCTCTTCTCATGATTCCCCTATAGGTGTTGTATTGAGCCACAGTTTTATAACAAATTGAAATAGAACTTAAAAGGTGGCACATAAAATAATTCATTTTCAATAGGAAAAGGATGTGTAATGCAATGTACTATGCAGTATGCTAGCTGCTGTGATTTGGCTAGACTAACATTTTGGTTTTCTGAGTTTGTATGGTTTGAGATCTTCTGTTCCTTAATGCCAGTATTAATTCTGAACAGTGAGCCAAAACAAGTGGAGTAACTAACCTGCTCTCGGATGTCAATGCAAGCAACGCAGTTAAAATTATTTGCTTGTTTTCCTAAGGGAAGAAAATTCTTTCTCAGTATTTGATTGTCATCTAAGGGAGACCCTTTCAGTTTAGAGTCAGAATAGCTTGGTCTATACAAAGTATATATCAAAATTGTTCTGTTGATGGCCAATGGTTGCAGATATGGGATCCAAATTGTGTTATGTTCGGTAATACACTTGTATGCTTGGAAACCCATTTGAATATGAACTACAAACTTAATTTCTAATTCTGAAAATGGTAAGGCGTTTTTAAGCCAAGTAGTTTTTGCAATAAATGGAGAGATCAATATCATATTGGTGTATTTTGATAAAGCTTTGATCTGAAATAAGGTTAATATTGTCAAAAGGCATGTACATGTCAAAACTGGTATTTTTGAAGAAGGATTCTGCTAAATTATGCTCTTAGCCTGCATATTTAATTATTTTGCTTGTATGTTACTCTCATCTTGCTCTAACAAACCTTTTGCATTGCTGGAAGAAATTTTTAGTGGCTAAACTGGTGTCTTTGAAGATGAATTTTGCTTAATGATGCTTTTTGGCCTGCATGTTCCATGTTTGTACTGCTTCTTTCTTTTACTTTTCAGCTTAGGCCACATACTTGTATCTTCCTGCTCATCGAACTTATCTTATTCCAAGCATTTGTAATGGATATCTGCCAAACTGTGATGGATATGTGTTTGGCATCTTGATAAAGCATTGCTTCTTGCTTTTCTGTTCCACTGATCTAATGATTATTGATGCTGCATTGCTTTTATTGCATCCTGAGTCCTGACCTAGAAGTTTGCAATATCCAAGTTTCAAGGCTTTGTGAGTTTATTACCTTCCCTAATATGATTTTTAACATATTTCATGATAATGGGTTAGTCACTTTAACATGATACAGGAGCAGTCATTTTGCTATTCAACTTTCTTTGCTGAAGTTGAATCCTTAACAGAAAAGGTTGCAAAGGATGTTTATAGCTATAACTGCACAGATGTCTTTTTTTTCTTCAAGGCAGCGGATGCAGTTCAACTTTAAGGTCCAGCCAACAAATTCAGATCACCATATTTACTTGGTAATATTCTAACAATATGATGAAGAATTCACTTGTTAATGTCTTGTCTCTTGAGCTATTTGTTTTATGGTTATATTGTGATAATAAACTTTTTGGTCTGTTTATGCACCCCCCACCACCATCTGAAATGTTGCCACAATACGCAACAGCCCCACTCTGGGGATTTCATTTGCTATGTGTTTAATTGCTGTTGGTGACTTGTCTCTTTCTATTTCTCTTGCTGCAATTATCCATGCTACAACGCCTGTGCCAACTGTCTTTTCTTTTATTTCTCAAAATCTTTTTTTCTATGATTCAGTTGGGCTTTGAAGCACATTTGCGACATGGTCTATTCATATATTTTTCTGTGATGCTCTCGTCAAGAACAGAAGCTAGCCAGAAATGTATTATTAAGGATTGGTCTAAGTTTCTGGAGAGGCAACTTTTGTGGTGATGAATGAGAGCTTATGCAGCTTGATGCGGTTTTCTGAGACTGATCGAGGATATTTCCATGTGGAAGGTAATCTTAGTCGCACTGTCTTCAAGTTGTTTTCAGTTATTGGATTAGAATTTCTAGTATTATTGGTACCCCAGTTCAATGCTTCTATTCTGTTGTTTCAATTGATTAATTAGAATTGATTTTTTGAAAATTTCCCTCCTAGAACCGGTGGTGTTACAACCCCTTTGAAATATATACCAATATCATCAACAATGCAACAAAATTTGTGTTGAATCGCAATGTGAATTTTATGTACTAGTTTATGAAGTGCAATGAAGCTAGATTATTTATTGGTTTCCCTAGTCATTATTGGTGGTATTGGTTTTTTTTAATATGAAGACTGGTCCTACACCACTTTTATAAGGTACAGGTTTGAAATTTCCGAACTTTTTAGGCCATCCATTAGTTTGAGAAAGATGGTATTGTCAATATCTGTGTCATTTTCTATGGTAGTTCATGTACTCCTTATGTTAATGGATGAATCATTTGCTTTGTAAAAAAAAAGCTATGTGTGCCTGCAAATTAGATGGTAGTATTAAATGAAACCAGGCGTGGTATTTTTTCACAAGGGCATTAGTTCCTAGTGTCATTTACTGAGACGCCAAGTTGTGGGCACCACTGGATACCAAGTGGCACATGAAAGGTTTGATGTCAGTGGGAACCAAGTCACATTTGTATTTTTATTTTTTCTGAAAAAGTTTACATTTATGGCTAATCATACAAGTTCCTTCTTTTTCTTTGATTTTATTTTAGGAAAAGAAAGAACTTGTTGGTATTTATGGTACAAGATGGTAAGTATTATACTTTTTGGTTAGCGATTGAGATATGGCAGCTCCTGACATGAATCTTCTCAGAAAGTTAGTATGGTTGGTAATGGCAACCGCAGCCCTGCGTGGCAGATTAGGTGATCTAATCACCGAAAACTAATGAACAATATAACTGGAACGGTTGATGAGACAGCAACGGGAGTCTTACATGAGTAGGACATGGGCGTGGGTATGGGCTGAGGTCGGACCAGTGACAGTGAGGACTTTGAATGTCCTGGTGCCTTATTTATCTGGTCTGGTGGCATGGGAGCGTTAGTTTATGACTAGCAGTTGGATAACCAAATGTTATCCGTCAAAGGGCCTATCATAGAAAAATACCCACAACTTAAAAATACCCATGTTTTAACTTTGTTGTTACTATCCAAATCTAAAATTTGTGCTTTAATAATGCCCAAAATTTGAAATAAAGGGTAAAGTTGAAAATAAAGTTTTGAAATAGGGATTTTTGTTGTTTTCATTTTGAGTTTGCATTGAATCATTGATTTCGATTCAACCCAACCGGTTTCAAATCATTAAATCCAGCCAATCTAAAAAACTTCAATACCCATCTTCATCTTCTTCCTCTCCACGCCCCTCTTTCTATGTTTTACTCTCCTATTTGCAGCTTTTGTTCCTTATGCTTCCTGGTGATTTCATATGGGAACAAAGCCGTCAGAAAGCCCTGAAGCTCTTGGCCGGTTTGGTCGCGTCCCCTAGAAGCTGCGATGATGATGGCCATCTTTAGCGGTAGCAGCAGTGTTCTTCTTTAGGTTCTCATTTGTTAATCAAGGTAGTTTGGTGCTTTGTCCTTAAATTTCAAGTGATATAATTTGAGACTGATTGTGTTGCTAGTTTTTTGCTTGCTTAATTTGGTTTTCATTGTTAGATCTGAAGTTTGGTTGGGATTGAATTTTGAGGATTTTCCATTATTGACATAAAAATTTTAAAAAATGAGCTGGTGAGAGATCATCAAAAGCTCAGATGATGTATGGCAACGGCAGCATTGGTGGTAGAGCAAAATCATCGGAGCAGAGGAATTAACATCTGTTTTTTCTCTTATCTTATTGAACCCTTTTGTTATGCATTTCTTTATAAACCAATAGAAAGATATGAACTTTCTGGGTCAAAGTTTGACCAGTCTAAAAGTTGTTTCTTTGAGTAGTTAAAATTAGAAGCATTTCCATTAAATTTGATCCACTGTATCAAAGTTATTTCCTTTTTTGTTTGTGGGTATATATAATTTCCCTTTTTCCTTTAGAAGATGAAGAAAATAGAAGTTCATATGACAACAAAGAATATCATTGGAATCATCTCTACCACCTTCAAGACCTACCTCTGTTGTTGCTGTTGCAGGTTGTAAGAGCTATGTTATGTACATCACGGTTCCTAAACAAGCTGAAGGTTGACCCAAATATAATGGCCAACTTCTGCATTTTGATAAATGTTGAAATACATTAATTAATGAAAATACATTTTTTCAGTAGAGAGACCATAAGTGAAGGATAAGATGAAATGGGTTTAGTTTTCGGGTTGGTTCGATGAATGGAACAGGTGGAACCAAAACCGCTAATTTGACTCAAACTCAAAATGAAAACAGCAAAAAAATCCCTATTTAAAACTTTATTTTTTACTTTTACGCTTTTTTTTTTTTTTCAAATTTTGGGTATTATTAGAACTCAACTTTCCATTTATTATTTTAACAACGAATTCAAGGTGGGTATTTTTCAGAACTTTGTCCAAAGCTGTGGGTATTTTATATATGATATGATAGGCGCCCGTAGAAGCATGGACTTTCCAATTTTTATTTTTATTTAAATGTTATTAGGGGAGAGTAGGACTAAGTTGAATAATTGTTAAATCCTGAATTAGCCTAATAAATAATTAATACATAAAAGGTCAAAATAAAAAGTTTAAAGTCGCAATGTTACAGCATTTTTAATGCCACGGATTGTAAATAATTGACATTAAAAAAAAAAAATTCTGTCTATTGATTCATTTGAATAACTATGTTATGTGGTATTTGAATAACTGTCTAATAGTATTTTCATCTCCAGAGGGTTTATAAAAACTGTTTAGATTGATTTTTACTTATTGAAATTTGGATAAAACAAGGAAAAGAGGCTGAGAATTCGAAATGAATGAAGATTACTTATTGAATTTTGGATAAACAAAAGAAAAGAGGAAGAATGATCATCTACCGCTTTATGCATTTCTATTTTAAATTTTTAATTAACATATTATATTAGCTCCGACCATGGTAAGTGGCATCAAGGGCAAATGTGAGTTTGTAGGATAAAATGCGCTTATTATCTATTTTTATTTATATCATAGAAAATTAATATGCTTGTTCCTTTTTGCATTAGATATAAATTAATTTTAAAAATACTTTGATTTATCAACAACACAGAACAAATAAAATAAAAATCTACTAACTCCAAATTTAGCCAAACAATAATATAATTTGCAAAAGATTCTAACCTCAAAATAAAGAATATTCCAGGACTAAATATTCTGCTTTAAAATAAAAGTGCTAAATTTTGATAGAAATAAACATTTTTAGGGTAATTTTGACCTAATCTTAACGTTTACAAAATATAAACATTCATCCATCTGGATAATAAATAAAAGTATGTCGTGCAAATGTGCCTCTCTTATTTTAAATTGTAATTTAGTAATGTTTTCAAGTGTTTAATAAATTATTTTAGCAAAATGTTGAAGATATTAAATTAACAATAGAAGAATGCAAAAAATAACGAAAGTAGATTTTAATCCGGTGGATAGGCATCTTAACTGAGACATTACCCATAATGTAAGACTATGTACAAATAAATGCAAAGAATAAATAAGAAGCAAAGAACTTGGGATATTATGTAAAATTATTCATATTTCAAAAATGGGTAATTACTTTTGGGTCTCTAAGGTTTGACCTAAAAGACTCGTAGGTTCTTGTATTTTAGAAATTGTATCAACGAATCCAGAGTCCTTCCGTCCAGAAACGGCGCTTGAACCTGAGACCTTTAATATGCTAGGCTACATGATAACCAGCTGCATCACAACACTTTTATTTTATTGTGTAAGCACGACCATTCACCTTTTATATAGCAATTATCTATTATTTTAATTAAGATTTTATTAAATAGTTACATATTTATTTTTTTATCATCCTAGACAAGTCTGAATGTTAGAAGAGAAAGTTTAATTTTTCCGCAAAATTAAAAAGAGTTTACATAAAATTTAGTGTTTATTTAGAGAAATTAACAAAAATTAGAAAACTCATATTTTTTATTTGGAGAAATGAACAAAAATTAAAAAACTCATATTTTTTAGGGGTAATTATTTTTGGGTCCCTGAAATTTAGTTTAATGTACTTTGGGGTCCCTCTATTTTGAAAATTGTATCATCGGTGGTTCTTGAGATTTGGCCTAATGTACTATGGGGTCCCTCTATTTTAAAAATTGTATCATCGGGTCCCACAATAAATATTTCATTTCCTTGAATTAGAAATATGAGTTTTTTAATTTTTGTTAATTTCTCCAAATAAAAAGTATGAGTTTTCTAATTTTTGTTAATTTCTCAAAATAAATACTAAATTTTATGTAAACTCTTTTTAATTTTGCGGAAAAATTAAACTTTCTCTTCTAACATTCAAACTTATCTAGGATGATAAAAAAATAAATATGTAATTATTTAATAAAATCTTAATTGAAATAATAAATAATTGCTATAGTAATAAAAAGTGAATGGTTATACCTTACACAATATAATATTATCACATCAATTTAATATACTGAAAATGTTGTGATGCAGTTAGTTATAATGTAGCCTAGAATGCTGATGGGTTGACAATAGTACTCACTATGTTCTTCTCTTCACCATAGTGCTGGCGACACATAGTTTAGTACGCATTACGATTTTCAAATTTTGGCAGATAGACCCAACTTCTCTATTAAACTTATTATTATTATTATATTTTAGATACAAATTGGTTATAAACCTATTAAAAATATATTATTTATTTTATTATAAATACACCTTCATAAACATTTTGTAAACGCCTCATAAATTCATTAGAAATTTGATTGGTTTTCGATGAAAGATAAAAAAGCACTAAGAGTATATAATTGCATGTCGTAAAAGTTATCTAACATGATTTTCTAAAATAAAAAAAAAAATCTAAAATGATAAATTTAAGAAAAAAAATACGTAATTATTTTTAAATCAACTGTGTTTAATTTAAATATTCACATTTCAATTTAAAATAAGAGTAACCCTCCAATTATTTTCTTTTTTCTTTTTTTTATTGGGAATCTCTTAAAACTCACACACTATATCTAAATCATCACAAGATTCCAATTTTTAACAGTCCAACAAATATTGTGGTGTGATTTGAAGAATCAAACTGAAAATATCTTCTTCTCAACTTTATAAAAATAACTAATTAGAAGAATATACTATGTATATATAAATTTTTGCATGTAATATAAGTTTTATGTACAACAACGTAACTATGGTTAGTAATTAAGTATACCAATGGTTACCTAATTACGAATATATTTCAAAATGTAGGTTGAAAATAATATAGGAAAGAAAATTAGTTGAAAGCATCAATCACAGTCTCCAATAGTAAACCTAATAAACCCTTAAATAATTAAAATAATATTAAATTGGGTCAAAAGAAAAGGTTGTATAGTAATTATTAAATTGGGAAATTACAATATTGGTACAAGGGTACAAATGTGTCAGCATTCTGACAAGACATCCAGCATGGTTTCTTTGTACGGAAATACTAATCACCATAAAAACTGTCCAAATTTGTGTATTTTTTACTTCATAAAAAGGAGATTTTTTTTTAATTATTATCAAAAGGATAATTAGGGTCGTATTTTTTGTTTTTTTCAAGAATATGTTTCTTTCTTTTGTATCTTATCCTCCAGTATATTTATGTATAATTTTTTTTAGAAAGTGGAAAACCTAAAATACATAATCTAATTGTACTCTAAATTAATTGGTAAAATTAAATTTGAAATATTTTTTTTTCTAAAAGAAAATAAAAAATTTAACTATTTCAATAAAATAAACAAATATAAAAGAAATAATTGTTGAAAAAATATATTTTCAATTAAACAAATTAAAAAAAAAAAAAGAAGAGAAGACTTCACTTACTTACCACTTTGTTTCTGGTTGTTTGCCCATAAAAAGAACCTTTCTTTCCTTCTTATATTTGTTTGTTAACAACTACTATAATTCTTCCTTAATACTACTACAATTGTTTGACATTTCAACTCAACAGTTTCAGAAACGACAACCTCAAAAAAGGGCCCCAAAAAAAAAAGCCAAAAACTTGAAAAACAGCAATAAAATAAAATCCATCTACTTCTTTGAAGTGAGCTTGGATGATGAGCAGCTGCTGGCTAGCGAATAAGTCATACCCGCAGGTAGCTTTTTTTTCTCTTCTTCTATTTCTTCTTCTTCTTCTTCTTCTTCTTCCTCTTTATCTACCATTCGTTGATTCTTAATTATTAAAGTACTTTCATTTCCTCCTGTTTCTTTGCAAAGTTCCTTTTTTTAGGGTTCTTATCGCCAGATTCTTGATTATCTAACAATACCCATATATTCTTTTTCAAAAATTTCTCTTATCTTTTAATATTTTTTTGCTTACATTTCCATCTAAAGTAACATTCTTTAATTAGGAGTATGTACATTCATTACTACTTCCATCCATTTCTCTTTAAAAAAAAAAAAAAAGATTCTACCAGAAGAATTTTTCTTCTTTTCGTTTCTTTTACTAGTAATTTTCCATTTCTGGTAAACCTTTTTTCTGGATTGTTGTTGATCTATAATTCTTGATTTTTTTTATATGTGATAAAATTGTTCCCCCCTTTTGTTTGGTGGGTTGAGTAGCTGGATTAGATTTATATTGCTTGTAAAGCAAGATCTGCAATTAACAGTATATGATTCTGAAATAAAAATTAATAAATTAGTGCGATTGTTGCATGTTATTGGGAAAGAAAATGACTAGGCAGAAAATCCAGATAAAGAAGATTGACAACAATACAGCAAGACAAGTAACTTTCTCAAAGAGAAGAAGAGGGCTTTTCAAGAAAGCTTCAGAGCTTTCAACTCTTTGTGATGCTGAGATTGCTCTTATTGTCTTTTCTGGAAATGGAAAGCTTTTTGAGTATGCAAGTTCAAGGTAATTCATTTAATTTCTTGCAATTTTCACTGCTTTTCTCTTGTACCAAACAGAATATTCTTTTGGTTTGATGTTTGCTCTTAACCTTATATTGATTAGTTAATTAATAGTCTGTGATTTTGTCAGACTTTTCTATATTTTAGGGATGTATTGTTAGATCTCTTCTCTTCTATTCTTAGAATAGTATTTCTACTGTTAATTTGATATGATATAACACTACAATAAATAAGTTTGGGTATTTGATTTTTCAATCCCCTAAACTGAACCCTCATGCACTCATAAAATATTGATTGCTTATGAAGTTATATATACTTTAGGCTTTAGCAATCTATTAACTTGATTAAAAAGCAGTTCAGTGGGAACTAGCTATGTGTAGTTTTTGCCAAAATCTAAGAAAGAGATTTGCTTTCTTGTTGGTACTGACTTCATCTTTAATTGTATGTCAAAAACATCTTATAAAAATCCCTCAAGAATTTTCATACTCCACCATAACATGATAGAAGTCTCTCTATTTACATTCATACAATATGCAATAATTCAGGTTAACTGAATTTTAGTGAAGCCATATAAATGCTATTTTTCTTTCAATCAATAGAAGCAATATGGAAGGAATCATATCATTGCAATATATATATATATATATATATATACACACACATTACCACAACAAACATTTGGGTTTGCTTTTGAATTCCTAGTTTTATCATAGGATGAACTTATTATTATGAAGTCTTCTTTAAGTACTTGTTGATAGAGTGTCTCCACCATATATATACCCATTACATCCTAAATTCTCTAAGGGGTCGTTTGCATTGAGAGATTTCAATCGATGGAATTCAGACATTCTATGTAATTATCAAATTCTATGGTTTGTCAGTGAAAAATTGGACAAGAATCTATAGAATTGTTAGATCAGGATGGCTAATAATTTTAGAAGAGAGAGAAATCTCACATAATTAATAGTGGAATTGAAATTATGAATTATATTACAATTATATCTCTAACCATACTTGATCACTTCCATGCATTTTACTTGTTTACCAAACAACAGAATTAGACATTCTATTTATTCACATTTCATGTATTTTACATTCTATGTATTTAATAAAATCCATGTATTTATAATTCCATCAATCCAAAAGACCCCTAATAATTTTTTTAACATGGATCCTTTACGTGTTAGATAAATCAATTATCAATGGTTTTTTTACCATAAAATATAGATTATAAATGATTTTTTTATCAAATTGAACTAAATTTTGTATTTCTACTTTCACTCAATTGCCCCATATTATTTATAATTTATGATTAACATAGACCTAGAGATTTTGGGGAATAACAAGTTACTTCTTATAATGTTAAAGAAGCAATCAACCATTATTCAACACTGTAAGTCTCTATTGTTTGAGATTCCAGTCGCTAAATATAATTTTATCTAGTGATATGCAATGTGTTAGCCATTTCACCACCTTCTAGTTTACTTCATATTTACTTTCCACTTAATGAAATTTCATCCTTACATTGAAAAAAAAAACAATCAATCAAACAAATTAATAAGGTACGTTTTACAGTAATTGTACAAATGATATTTATTTGAAAAATTATTTTAAACAGCTAACAGTTATTTAAACAGATAAATTTACCGAACATATCATAAAAACCTAAATCAGTTGTTGTCAATTAAACTCAATTTTTTACCCCTCTCTAAAATCATTAATTTTTTTTTATAAAAAAAATTATATATATATATATATATATATATATATATATATATATATATATATATGTACTAAAGTTTAAAAAAAGTGAACTACTTAAGAATGCAAGTGCACATATTTTATGATAAAGTGCAAAATTTAAATTCTTAATTTATTTTTTCAAAAATTCTAATTCTTAATTCATAAATTTATCAATTTCTCTATAATTGTTGCAACTTCTTCACATTTTAAATCTAATATGTGTGCAACTTAATCACAAATAGTTTTGCTTCAAACTCTCTAAACTAAGGGGTAAAATAGAAAATTTTATGACAAAGATTCATTCTCCTTAAAATTTAGTTATTTTTACATTTGTTTATGTAAATTGAATAGAGGGAGTATAATAACATATTTTTTTGTACTCTTGTAAGAGTAGGGTTGCAAATGAGCCGAGCCGAACCGAGCATTGTGCTGCTCGAGCTTGGCTCGTGTTAAATTTCACGAGCTCGAACTCGTGTTAAATTCCACGAGCTCGAGCTCGCGAGCTTGGCTTGTTTTAGGCTCGCGAGCTTGGCTGTTTTATATTGTTTTTCGAGCTCGAGCTCGCAAATAAGCTTGAATTCGAGCTCGAGTTTTAGCTCACAAATAAACTCGAGCTCGTTTCCTGCTGCTATTCGATCTTGTGTTCGAACTCGTTAAGAGTTAGTCAAAAATAATAAAAAAAATCATTTTTAATGCCATTTGAGTGAGAAAATGAAAATAGTAGTTTCGGTGAAAGAGAAATGAAATAGCAAAAAATGAAGTGGAGAGGTGGGTGGCTTGGGTGAAATATATTTTTTAGTTTGGTCTCAAAACGACATTGTTTTGATAAGCTCGCGAGCTTATTTAACGAGCAGCTCGTGAGCCCATCACACGAGCTACTCGCGAGCCTTTTTAAACGAGTTGTTAGCGAGCCGGCTCACGAGTCTAACTGCTCAGCTCGTGCTTGGCTCGTGTATTAAACGAGTCTGAATATTCGGCTCAAACTCGGCTCATTTATTACTAATCCGAGCTCGAGTCAAGCTTTTATCGAGCGAACACCGAACCGCTTGCAAACGGCTCGACTTGTTTGCAAGCCTATGTAAGAGTATGTGGTAAGAAAATAAATAAATATCGGGTTAAATATTACTCTTAAAATTTACTAGAGTATATATATGTTAAAAAGATAGCAACTATATGATAAAGAGAAATATTAATGTTAGGATTTTTAACCTTAACTTTGGGAAAATTTTAATTATCTAATAAACATTATCAATAGTTTCTTTTTAAGCCTAATTCTTAGTCTAAAACCTAAGACATGCTTAAGTGAATTTAAGCTACTTTTTTTGAGTTAGATTAATTTCCGTTAGTTATAAATGTTTTTAAATAAAAGGATAAAATAAGAATTAGTGGATTAAAAAAATTAAGAAATTACAATCCATCAAGTTATGGAAGGGAAGTTGAGAAGTGTAGCTACTTTCTTACTTCAAGAATGAAGAGTTATTTCAAAGCTTTTTTGAACCAAATATTTAATATTTTCATACCAAATTATAATCTAGTTTATTGCATGCAAACTTAAGTTTATTATTAGCTATTTTATGAAAATATCAATTTTCTAAAAATATTTTATTTTATTTTATTTTTCTTGGGAAACATATGTAACTTCTTATTAGTATGTAAAGGAAATATATTTTTATTCATATGTTCATTTAAAGGTCCATAAAGATTTAATTAGTCTTCTAGAATTTGTGAAACAATACTTTCTTTCATCATACTTGAATATGCACTTAAAGATATAAATTTCTTAGAAAACCTCAATTATAATTCCAGATAATTATACACATGTATGATGGATCTAATTGAATCAGAAACAAAGAAAGGTTACTCCTTTTTGTAGAACCATGTCTAAAACCCTAATCTTCTCCAGCAAAATCCCCCATACCCAATTGCATCACCAATAATAAACCAATCAAAGTTGTAACCATGGGGGATACTAGCCATTCTGAGTTATACAACTCAATTAATACAAATACGGTTGTGTTGATTTTTAAATAATTTCTTTTTCTTTCTAAATACATACTTTTCTTATTTCTATTGGTTAAATTTAAAATAAATAAATAGAAAAGATAAATAATAATAAATTAAAATAAATGTCTGAAGCTTCCTATCACATTTTCCATTTAGGGTATAGTAATATACAGATTGTAAGTAGTGCATATACTTTAAAGATTAGATTGGTGCTTATTAGGGATACTATAGAACAACTGAATTACACAATTTTGTGACTTTCATTTATAAATTAGTTATTTTAATACATGATATTCATTTACAAATGAATTCTAAAATTTTAGTTATTTTAATAAAAAAAAAAATAGATTTTAAAAATTTTTCATGCATGAAGATGCTGTTATTATATTTTAGGTTACATGCTTATATTAGTCAAATATTTTCTTTTTATCTGAAAAGAGCTGAATAAAGTTTAAATTATTAGGAAGATTCTACATATATATTTTTCATTTGTACCTTAGCTTAGGGTTAAAATTGTTATATTCTTCCCCAGCTTAAAATTTATTAATTGAATAACTATTTAATTAGGCTTCCAAAATTTAGTCTTACCTTGCATTTTAGACCTTATAATGTCTTGAGCTGCCCCTCCTAATATCCATGATTAAACTAGAATTTTTAGTTAGTGGAGTCTGAGATAGGGTAATGAAACAAAGTATATGGATAGAATAAGATAGTAGGTAGGGTATGCAACTGATCCATTTTAAAGCTCTAGGGCAAGCTAAAGCTTTTTATAGCTGGAGTTATTAAAATTTTTATTATGTTTATTTGGACTGACAAAAGCTTTTGGGTTGTGATGTGAAGTATGAAGCAGGTCATTGAGAGGCACACTCTGCATTCAAAGAATCTTGCCAAATTTGATCAATCTTCTATTGAGGACCAAGTAAGATTTCAAATTACTCATGATTTAAGCTTTTAGGTTAAGCAGAAGAGTAGAGAAATCCTTGCTTTTTGCAGAAGCTTCAGCTCATGGCTTTAAACCCCAAATCATAGATTTTACATGTTAAATATTTTACCTTATTGATGATGATGAAAATATTATTCTACAAACTGTAGTTTTCAACTTCATAATTAATAGTGTTTTTAGTGTCTTAACAGAACTCCAAAACTCATGATTTTTCTGTCATTTCTCTTTTTTGTTTTTTTTTTTTGGCAGCTTTCAGAAGGCCATAATGAAAAAAATAAATAACTAAAGCTGTATGTTTAAGTTTGATTTGAATCATTATTCTAGTTAGAGAGAGTTAGGTGTATGAAAAAAGCTGTTAGCTCAAATTAGACATAATAATGTAGTAAAAGAAAGGGTTTGATGGGAGTTGAGGGCTTAACCTTTAGTGCGCTAACCATGTTGTGTTGATAGGAGAGGGCCAACCTCTATTGTGCGGCCTATTGTTTATAACCGAGTTAATTTGTTAGCTTATACTGTTAGTTAGAGCGATTTCCTTTGTTTATAAGTCTTGGTTGTATGATATATTTATTCGATGTGGTTTCATACAACTAATCTTAATTTGTTTTCATTTTTAAATCTGTCTTGTCACTTAATAAAAAGGCTATGCTATTATATAACTTGAAAGCTTATATATATTTGTTCAACTTTAGCTAGAAGATAGTACATTGACAGCTCTAAGCAAGGAAGTAGCAGAAAGAACAAGTGAATTAAGGTAAGAATAATTATAAATATTTGTTTGTGTAAACTACAAACAATTAGGGTTGTAACTTATAACAATTTTTTTTTTGTCAAAGAACTTATTACAATATTGAATGGCAGGCATTTGAGAGGAGAAGAACTTCAATGGTTGAGCATTCATGAACTACAACAATTAGAGAAGTCTCTTGAAAAAGGATTGAAACGTGTTCTCGAAACCAAGGTTTTCTTCCTTTTTTTGTCAGTATATTTGTGAACTGGTCTTTAAATTTAAACCCTAATTATCAAATATGTACGTAATTAACTATCTGTTTAATCCATCTTATAATAATGCTTCTCTGGATTTAATCTCCTAGAATATTATTTATTTGTTTTTCAGGGTAATGTAATAACAAATGAAATGAATGCCCTCAAAAGCAAGGTAACATACCCATCTTAGTTTATTCTTTGAACTGTTGCAATTTGCATGTGCCTTTGATGAGTAGAAGAGATCACTGTAGAACTGTTTTAATAGGTATCATGAATTGATTATCAGTCTACTAGAAAGAAGGTTTCTGCAAATAGTCATATATTTACTAAAAAAGTTATAAAATGCTGGCATTGTGAATGCACTAAAAAAAAAACGCAATCAGACTTAATTAGCTAGGAAATGGGTGTGACGACGCGTCAGCGACGCAGTGTGTACTCGCAGAATGCTTGTTGCTAAAAAGTTGTGACACATTCAGCGACGCGCCATTGCCCGCAAATTAGCGACATTTAGCGACTCTTCCAGCAAACCATCATGTTTGCGCCAAAACCAAAATAGTAATTTTGGCTGGTGCATAAAAAACAAAATATGGAATTTAAAACGGTGGAGTAGAAAGAGAAAGAAATTTGAAATGTGGATGATTTAGGCTATTAGGCAAGTTGAACTTGCAATTGTCTAATCACATGGGACAGTTTCGCAAGTTCTTGATGTGAAACTATCCACGTGATTTATTCTCATTCGTCCTGTTCGCTATTTAAATTAATCTAATCCATCCCTAATTATTATCGGACTCAACTTTCGCAAAATTAAATTGCGAAATTAAGTTGGTTTCGCTATTTGTTCTTGCGCAACTTCTTATTTAGCAAGGTGATCTTGCCTAAGGTCTTTCTCATGTCCACAGTTTGAATTCGGATATTTTTTTAGTAAATGATAGAATTTTGGCAGGATTTGGTCCCTATTGTGTCACAAATTGTCACTGAATGGATCACCTATTTATTTTATGAATTCCACTCTTTTTTTTTAAAAAAAAAAAATTATTTCCAATGCCATTATATTAAATATCTACTATAACAATCTCAAATCTCCTGTATAAAAGAACAATTTTCAATATCCAAACTTTTAAACAAATCTTAATTATATATTTCCACAAACACATGCAAATCCAAAAATTCCAAGACAATTTTAACATCAATCCCCAAAGCAAACCTAACATAGTTCAAATAAGTATCTAGTGTTCATCGAGCTAAACAAGCACAAAATAAATAAGATGTATTCAAAATTTAGGAAAAAACATAGAAATAAAGCACAAGACAATGTCATTCCAAACGGATCCTGCCTCGTATATTGGACTAGGATTGGCATGATGTTCATGGATTGATTCTGCATCAGGGTTATTTAATTTATTCTAGATCAATCAGCAGCCTGCTATCTCTATCTTTCCTTGCTATCAATTGTATTTCCCATCCCGACCCTCGTTCAGAGCTGTTACCAGAAGTGATGATACAACATCAGTGGATGATTGGTGCACCTAACAATAGTCGTCAATTTAGTGCAAAATTATAATATCTTATCAAAAAGATTACAAATTGTAGCATTATCAGGAGATATAGGCCATTTTCCAGTTCAGCAGTAGGGAGAAAGTCACCATGTTGACCTGTAGCGCTTATGGCTTTGTATATAACATCTGATTCTTTAAATGCATGGAGGAGACCCTTGTCACCTTCAACTCCTTGGCTACTCTTTCAAATCTTTGTTTCCTATGAAATAGTACAAAGTGAATTCAAAGAATCGTCATTTACTTGATTCAAACTACAATACTTCTCAAGTATATATGACCTCCATTTCAAGCATTCTATACTTCTTCATTTTCAAAAGATAAAATATAAACAACTCTGCTTGAATTCAATTCCAGTCATTAAATCCAAAAAATATTGAAGTTTCAGTCACAATTCTGCATTTTTCAGCCACAGGAAATATTTTGAACACAGAAAAAGAGACAGCCAACGAATTTTCAGATTAGTTAAAAAGTTGGACAAGTTGCCTACAAACTGAAGCATCCTGAGGACACACAAATTCATGATGTATTTCATGTCTCCCTACATAAATCTGCTGCTAAATCAATTCCTGAAGCTATTTCTACTCTACCAGTACTGCTCTGTGTATGTGATTAATGAGTAGAATTAAACAAAGAATTTAGTAGACACCAATAAGCATAGGCAGTGTCACACTATATTACAGGCCCTGTAGCTGCCTTTCAAATTAGTTGGAGGAAATTATGTGTTGTGGAATTACTTGGATCAAAACCAATTACACAAATCACAAATCTCATCATCTAAGATTACTTTTTACTAACTCCTCTGAAGACCTTTGTCTAAATAAAACAAGCAAACAAAAACACACTATCAGTTAAAATATTACAAGTAGAAAAAAAATATAAATCTTAGAGAAGTAGTTATCTACACTGACAACATAGGTAACCAACTGTTCTGCTTAGCCGTAACAGTGTAGAAAAGATGGATCACTTAACATACTTGTTAACTTTAACCCAGGTAACCTTGAGAGTTTCCTTATTCTATTCAAGCTCATCAACACCTTCTATCTGCTAGGTTAAGATAAAGATTACACTATGAAATTTCAGCTATAATCAAAATTAAAACTGAAATTGCTTACGTTAGATTCGCCGTCAGGGTTTATGATTTGCGAAGAGGTTGGCTAGCTATTCCTGGGTTATGCTAGAAGTAGATGAGCTGCTCTGTTCTAGTGCTCAAAACAGAGGGAGTTGGGAAGGAAGGGTGCTTGGTCGCAGTCCAATTCACAGTTGCAGGAGGAGAACGAGAGTATATACAGAGAAAGAGATAGGAGGAGTGTTTTTGAAGCCGCGCGGAATGGGTCGCTTGGCTAGGTTAGAAGAAGCAATTTGTTGGAAAGGGAAGAAACAAGAATTTGAGAAGCTGAAATACCAGATGTTAAGAATGAATCGATTTACTACTTACTTTGAGAAATCGATTTAGGGTAGCATTTTACATGTGGAAATTGATTTAGGGTTTTGCGAATGGAAGCAAAGAGAGGGAGAGGAATGAGAGTTAGGGTAGCAACTCATTCAGCGACATTACTGTGTCGCTGTTTAGCAACACAATTAGCGACCGATCGACGGATTTCCATTTCGAGACAAGCAACGACATATCTTTCTCACTGATTGTGTCACCAATTTGTGACACACGAATTGTGTTGCTGACAGTGAGATTTTTTTAGTGATGGAGAAAATTAGGTTGGGAGGATTACCTCCTTAATGGTGTTTTGCAGTCCTTGAATCTAAACTCGTCGGTCCATAAGGTTTGGTGTTTGTAAAAAAAAAAACGAAAATTATAAAATGCTATGATGTACTTATTCATTATGATTGATTTCTTTTTTAGTATGATTTTGAAAGGCATTTTTGGTGATCTCAAAGCTAGAATATACTTTCAGGAAAATTTCCAAATAGAACAATATTTTGATCTTCCAAATTCATCAAAAAGTGGCTTTTTTTTTTTTTTTTAATGTCTTGTTTCTTTTATTATTTTTTCCTTCATCAATTTGCAGGCAGCTGAATTGGCAGAAGAGAACCAGCTATTAAAGCAGCAAGTCTGTCTGTGAATCTTTAATTTGTCTTTTAATAGTTCATTTGAATATGTAGTAGTGCTCTAAATTTAGTTATGGGTTCAATTCTATACAGGCAATGAAAATACCAGTAGGTAGTAATATGCATTTTTCAGAAGCAGGACAGTCATCAGAATCTCTGATGACTAATACCAGCACCTCTGCAGATCCTCCTCTAGACTCTGAAGAAACCTTTACTTTCCTCAGATTGGGGTTTGTTTTTCACCTTCATTTCAATTTCTTGCGAAATTCGTCGATTTGAGGTCTAATAAGTGCAAGTTTGAATGCAGGTTACCATTCCCAGATTGAATTTGAAGGAAAAGAAGTGATCTTTTGGACGTTGGGTTTGTGTTGATTCCAAATGGAAAGCATCAGAACATGAAACCATGAATAGAAGATGGTTGATTATATGTGAGTGTGCGTATGTGTATATATAGGAATATATGAATGGCAGCCATTAATATTTATAAGCCAAACAAATTAACAAATTACTCCTGTGAAACTGTAGTATGATGGACTTGTATTTCTCTTCAGTATAGAAGATAAAATAAAAGCCACTCTTCACTATTTTAAATTAATAATTTCATTTGCAGTCAGTTTTAAGGGTTAAACACTTAAAATAACAGAAGCGCTTCATTTAAATAATTAATAGGGTATTTTGCACTCTTATTAGTCAGAAATTTTTTACTAATTATATGATTCCAAAATTTTTGTTTTAAATAATGCACACTTTAAACTATGTAATAAATGAATTTTAGAGAATTTTGTGAAATTTATAAATATATTGTTATGTTTGGAAGATAAACAAAATAAATTTTAAGTATTTATTAGTCATTTCACACAAACTAAAATACATTTCATTTGTAAATGAATTTATTAGAAAATTCATTTTTAAATGATTTTTTTTTAAAAATTTTAATTCAATTATTAACACTATATTTTAATAATTTGGTGTGTACATAATAAATATTAGATAACAATTAACAACTTCTTTATTGGACTATATACAAGCTTTTTCTTTGTAAGTAATTGAAAATTTGTTTCCAACTTAAATTTTGAAATAAATCAATTAGTTACAGTTTTAGAATTTATTGTAAATAAATTCTTCATAAATTCATTTGTAAATGAATTTAATATGTTTAAATAACTAATTTAAATCTTAAATCCAAATATTATTTGTTTAAAAATTGATAAAGTAAATTTATAAATTAATTTCACAAAATATATATGCAGTGTTAAAACATTAAAATATTAAGAAGCTAATTGTTTACACTTTATGTAATTTATGATGAAATAAATTTTATTTTTTTAATAATTATGCAAAAAATGATGTACTAAAAATTTTGTTTCAACTATTGAGGTACAAACACGCGCTGAAACTCGAGTAGATTAAGAACTTGTTGGTGCGGTAATTGCGTAAGTTCCCGCTTAAGACCTGCTCAAGATCACATCAACGCAGAAAAACCTGACAGATTAAAAGCTCTCGTTTCATTTCTTCCTTTTATTGAATGTTTAGATTAATTAATTATTCAAGAATTTGAGTTAATTAATTGTAATTACATAAGAAAAGCATAATCATGGACGAAGAATATGATGTGATTGTTCTTGGTACTGGTCTTAAGGAATGCATTCTCAGTGGCCTTCTTTCTGTTGATGGACTTAAGGTAATTAATCATTTAATCAATGTTTCTGTGAGGGCTTATTTTCGGAATGTAGAGCAATGCAACAATATTTAATTACATTGTCATTAATTTTGGATATGAAACAAACAGGTGTTGCATATGGATCGAAATGATTACTACGGAGGAGAATCGTCATCTCTTAATCTTAATCAGGTCGTTTCTATGACAGTTGCATTGTGAATTTCTTTAATCGAAATTTATCTCCATTTTTTAATTTTACAGAAACATCCAGTAGATCATCTTTAAGCTTAATATCCAATAGATCTTTCTGTTTCTCATTTAACCTACAGAGAGTCAATTTTTCTCAATCTAACTGTTGAAAAGTGGTAAAAACATTCTTATAGAAGAGCAATCCTAAGTCTAATAGCCAAAAATAAGATGTTGGGATCATAGTAGAATCGTAGAAATTGGGAAAAATGAATCTGTCTCCTTTCTTTTTCTTTTTTTCCTAACCGATTTTTATGTAATTTTAGCTTTGGAAGCGCTTTAGGGGAAGTGACAGCCCTCCAGAAAGTTTGGGTATTAGCAAGGAATATAATGTTGATATGGTACCTAAGGTATGGATGTGTCTTGCTCAGTGCTTGACAATTTGCTATATTGTTGCTCATATTTAGACAATCAGAATACTAACAGTTTATCTTTGATTTCTTTTTATGTATTTTTTCGGTAGTTCATTATTGCAAATGGGAATTTGGTTCGTATTCTCATCCACACTGATGTTACCAAGTATCTTAACTTCAAGGCTGTTGATGGTAGTTTTGTGTACAATAAAGGGAAGGTATGATGCACTTTTTGTTCATATTCTTTCTTTTTATGTTTAATTTTCTCTTCAAATTTTATAGTTAGTGGTTATCATTACCAGATATACAAAGTCCCTGCAAATGATGTTGAAGCACTGAAATCGCCATTGATGGGATTGTTTGAGAAGCGTCGGGCTAGGAAGTTTTTCATTTATGTTCAAGATTATGAAGACAACGATCCAAAATCCCATGAAGGACTTGATTTGACTAAAGTTACTGCAAGAGATATCATATCGTACGGCTCATATTTTGATGCGGTCTTACTAATTGAAATCAAGTTTCAAGTTTGATGTTTGCTATTATTCTTTTTTATGTAGAAAATATGGGCTGGAAGATGATACAATTGACTTTATTGGTCATGCATTGGCACTTCACCTTGATGATAGTTACTTGGATCAGCCTGCTCTGGATTTTGTGAAGAGGATGAAGGTGAGATCATGAATTTTTAGGTTTCGTTTGATTAGCAAGCTAAAGAATGTATTGTTAGTAGTTAAAGGTTAGTTGGGATGTTCAATTAGAATTGGTGTTTCCATTTTATCTTATTGGACTAACTATAGACTTAAGGACTTGGTAAAATGCTTACTCAGGTTCATTTCATTTTAGTCATTTGATGTTAGAAGTTACTTGCTAATTATTAGCTAGTTGTTTTATTACAGCTTTATGCAGAGTCTTTAGCACGCTTTCAAGGAGGATCACCTTATATTTATCCGATGTACGGACTAGGGGAGTTGCCTCAGGTTGGTTCATTAATTTCTTTCTTTATTATGAATTTTTGCTGGAGCATGCTGCTTTTACATTTTATGGTGTTATTTGTCAGGCATTTGCGCGCTTAAGTGCAGTGTATGGTGGCACATATATGCTCAACAAGCCAGAATGTAAGGTAAATCCACCAAAACAAATTCCAAATTCGATCCCCAAAAGCTGTATATTCTTTCATACACATTTTGAATGTTTGTTTCAGCAAATGTTTGTTTGTTTCTCTAACAATAGGTAGAGTTTGGTTCTGATGGGAAAGCCATTGGTGTGACCTCTGAAGGAGAGACTGCTAAATGCAAGAAAATTGTTTGTGATCCCTCATATTTGCCAGACAAGGTAATTAATATGTAGCAAATGGACAAAAAGGGCATTTCAATCACTTACTGAAAGAATCGACTGTGACTGATTCAATACAACAGGTTAAGAAGGTTGGACGAGTTGCTCGAGCTATATGTATAATGAGCCATCCTATTCCGAACACAAGTGATTCTCACTCTGTCCAGCTTATTCTGCCACAGAAGCAACTTAATCGTAAATCCGATATGTATGCTATTATTCTTTCTTTTTTCCTTTTTATACTTCACTTTATTTAGTTGCTTGTTTAATTCGTATACATGTACACAGTCTAGTGCATATATTAGTCCTTTTATTGTTTGCTACTATAACTATAGTGAATTCCTTTACTTTAAATATGGAATGCAGGTATCTCTTCTGTTGTTCTTATTCCCACAATGTTGCTCCGAAAGGAAAATATATTGCTTTTGTATCAACTGAAGCAGAGACAGACACACCTGAAGTTGAACTGAAGCCAGGAATTGATCTGCTCGGTCCCGTAGATGAAATATTCTATGATACTTATGACAGATATGTACCCATAAACACTTCTGAAGATGACCATTGCTTCATATCTACTGTAAGTAATATAGAAATAGAAAGCAAATATTTATCAGTTCACATTTTGACATCAATCAAAGGTTAGCTCAATCCATTTACACTTGCAAATGTGATTTAAGCTAGTTGGCTTGCTATTTGTGCATTATTAGGCAATTTAGTTGAGCAAACTAGTAAACTTCGCGGTTAAAATGACTTGCAGAGTTATGATCCAACATCACACTTTGAGACCACAGTTGATGATGTTATTGCAATGTACAGTAAGATTACTGGAAAGGTAAAAATAGCATTTTTTTTTCTCTAGTTGTGAATGAGTAATTTAAATTTCACTGAGAAATGGATTTTAATTTTCATTTATAATTGTACAGGCTCTTGACCTTTCTGTGGACCTGAGTGCTGCAAGTGCAGCTGCTGATGGAAATTAAAATTATGTTATTCTTCGCAGCAATGGAAGAGAACAAATTGGATTTGGAGGTGTTTTATTTTTTATTTTTTTTGGATAAATGACATTTTGCTGCACCAGTTGAGAAATTTTTTTCCTTTTCATCTAATTTATTCATTTTAAGTAAATGTATTTGTAGTTTTGCCTAAACTGTTCCGGGGACTTTTTTTTAAGCTGGCCAACTAGCTCTACTGATCTTATAATATTCTTTAAACCCTTCTCTTCATTTGAGACTAGTGGATAGCATATAAGATGACAAAAATTATCATTTGACCAGAGTGGTCTAAGCTTTTGCTGGACCGTGTATGGCCGGAGTTTCATGTATTATATTAACAATGAATATGTCATGCTACAATCAGGTAAAAAATATCTAATTTTGAAGTAATTTTGCCTCCCTGCTGGTTGGGGACTTGTGGATGTGCCTTAAAAGTTTTACCAAATGGTGGTGAAAGTGGTTACTATTTCTTTGACCAAGTGCAATTTTGCAATTATCCTCTAATGCATCATCTATGTACGCCTAGTGCTTGCGGTGGCCAATTTATCAACGTTGCTCATGCTCGTGCTATTCAGATAGATGCATAAAAAAATTGCATTGCAGATGCTCGAGGGAACAGTTTCCGTGATTAAGTCGAGCCATACTGAGTGCCTTCAATAATGCAGATAAAGGTGGTGCATAGTTGTCAACTTGTGCTGTCAGGTGTTGGATTAAAGCTTGCAAGCGCAACGTCATGCTTTGTTGCCATAATTTTGGAACCATAAGCAGAGACTGCCAGTGATAAGCTGGAGAAAGGTGAGAATGATTTCAAGTCATTATGCTCCTTATCGTGCTACAATGGCTAAAATGAAAGGTCCCGCAAGGGTGAGCTAACTCCAAAAGAAGGTCTCCAGTTCGAATTACTTGATGCAACTCGCTTGCATGAAGTTAGAATTGCTAAGAATCTTCATTCGGCTATTAAACGGCAGTAAATTCATTCCCACACCTTTAATATAGAACAAAAGTTGGTCATTCTCTAAATCATTATGTGTTAACCACAAAGAGGGTATGAGTTGCGGACATATGTCTCTTCTATTCAGATTTTATGCACTTAGACCAATGGGTGCTAATTTGAAAATTTTAAATCAAATTTTACGTACATCAGATTGTTTGAATATTTTTTTCTTTCAGCCAAACAAACGAATTAATGGATTAACCAAATAAAATATCATATTCCAAATTAGCCAAATTTCAAACATTTTGCCAAATCCCTAAAATATAAACAAAGAAGTTTTTTTTTTTTTTTTTTTTCTATTTTAAAATAATCACAAATTTATGTAAACAAACTTAAATGTTTCAGAAAATTGAACTAATTGGATTGAAAAATGATTTTGAACGAATTAAATTGACTTATCCAAAATTATAGATTTTGGTTAAAATTACATTTTGACATATTATTGTCCGAATTGAATGCTCAATTAGCTTAGATACTGTGTTGAAAGCGGGCAAAATGTTTTCACCGGCTCAATTTATGCGGGCGAATCCGAATTTGTACATGCTCATATCCCATTTGCAACAATGTAAATTTGAATTTACAAATTTCCTGAGCAACCTATTAGACGTGGCAATAGGTGGCAACAAAGATAGCGGGAGTTGGTTGGAGTTTGGAATATCCATTGGTGCCATCAGTTTGTCCGTCACCAGCTTCCGAAATTGCAACTATCTAGTGGAAGAAGACAAATTTTACTTACAAATATATCTTCAAAATTACAGTTGTACCCTATGTGTTAATTTGCTAAAGAGATTTGGTTAAATAAAATTTGGTTATTATTATTCAAAAAAATTGTACAGAAGTAAATAGGTGGTACATGAGAATTATTTCTTAAAAAATAAATCATAGTAATTGGTTAAATCTCAGGATCAAATTGTAATTATTTAAAAATAACTAAAAATCTTTTGATTCAGTTTATGGGCCATACCCATCGAACCGATGGTGGCCGTTACTGGCTTCTCGTATAATCATCCAATTAACTCTTATTATTATTATTAAAAGAAAAACTTGGAGCAACAGCTACGTGACGGTCGTACAAATCTTCCTCAGTACACTACACTGTCTCCATAATACTACTGTTACCAATCATCGTCGCTTCGTTGGGTTGTTTTCGTGTGGAATTCGGACTAGGACGAGTGTGAAATAGCGAGTCATGACTCGATCGTCCAGTTTAGGCGTGAGTTCTAGCCAGCGATTCAGCGTGTTTGACTTCACCGAAGATGACGAACGTGTGGAGGAGGCGTCGGAGAAACGTGTCGGGAAATTTATTAAAAGGAGAAAGCGTGACTTCTCTTCTCCGGTTGATAAGTATAAGTTTCTTCAATTATGTAAGTTCTAATTTTCTGCTCCGTTCTGTTTATTTTTATTTGTAATTTTGTTTGTTACATTTTTCTTAAACCCTATATTTGGTTAACTGTGGTAATGGCTGAATTTCAAAAGCAATGTGTAATGTGGTAAGGGAACTGAGAATACGTTCTGTATTTTTTAATCCTGTTTTAACTGTTGAGAAATGCAATTTTTGCTTTATGCATGTTTGATGAATTTTCTTTCCTTGCAAGTGAAAGCTTCTGTGTTTCCGGAGATTGCGTTAAGTTATATGCCCCTTAAACGATTATACTTACTAGGTATAAATCATGTTATTGTAGTTTAACATTGTGAACGAGGCTTACTTCTTTGGAGCTGAGTTGACTGAATATGCTTATTGTAGGCGTGTTTGGCTATTGTGGCAATATTATTTGAACAGTCGTTAGCAATCAAAGGTTAGATTAAAGTCTAGATCTAAGGTAAATTCAAATATGCTAGTCATAAGGGCCTCAAAATCGTTATAAAAAAAACCCAACTGCTTTTACTCAACATCCTGTAGAATATTGCTTTCTGGAAACCAGTTACAACCACGAATCTAAATGGGCTCTTAACTGATGATGCATACTTGTGACGTTTACCCATGTTGTATTTTATAAATAGTTTCACTTAACCCTAAATGGTTTTACTGTTCATTGGATTAGATTATCAGAGAATATGGACGCTAGGGATTTGTGTTATGGATTGAAGGTGTTTCATTATTTTCTATTCCAATCACATGGAAATAAGAAAAAAGAATTGACACGTCCTCTAGTTATATTTTTTCTAATTTTGAACAAAAAATGATGCTGAGATTTAGTGGGCTGTTTGTAACTGAAATTCATGAGAACACAGTTGGCTAAAGTTGGTTGAAAATTTCCATTGAAACATATAAATAAATAAAAAGAAAGCGGTAAATTAAGTGGCAAACTATTTTCCTTTCATTTGAGGGAACAACATCCAAAACTAAAAAGATTAATGGGTACAGGAATTTTTCTTTTTATTCCTTTTAGTTTCATTTATATTATGCTGGCATCATTTCTTTGCTCTTGTGTTTGCTATGCTATCTAAGAGGTTTTTTGCCTAAGTTTATCTCCCTTATTTTCATATGTAGTCGCAGGATGTGCCAGCCCTCAAGAAAAGGAAAGTAGCAATGAACCTATTGTTGTTGATGATGGACTAGTTGATGTCGACTTAGAACGTGAGTAACATTATCACTCTAGTTTCTTATGTTTGTCAAACAAATATAACTTTTAAGAGTTATTGTACTTCATGTAATGATTGCAGGAGGAATCGAGACTCCAGGAAAGGTACTTAGCAATGAGCCAATAGATCTTGATTCTAATGGTGTGGGAAAATCTCAAAAAACAACAGTTTCACCTCCCATGTGGGTAGTACAAGAGAATGTTGATGTTGAGGAGATATCTTGTTTGGATGCACTTGCACTATCCAGCTCTGCAAATTATGAGGTATGCATCTCTTTCTAATTGAGTTACCTCGTACTAATAATCCATGTTGATAGGCCAATTTCAGTTGGCAGCCAAAAGCTTGAAAGCGATTGCTCAAACTTGAGTATCTGACAATAGTCTTTCAGATGTGCTTTTCTTATTTGAATTATTCGTCTTAAATCAAATTTTTGCAGAGCAGGCCAGTGGATATGATTTTAGATGATGATGATGAGGGAACTAAAATTAGTTTTTCATCTGTTTCTGACTCAACTATTGGAGAGAAAGGTCTGCTCTCCCCTATTTTTATCATTTACTGACATCTTATTCTGCTGATGGTTCCATATTGATCTATTATGTTGCTTAAAATGCCTGCACAATTTCAGTTCTGTCCAAAGATCTAGAGCCGAAGTGTTGTTCTTTTGGGCATAAGATTGTAAGTGTTCTTTTCTTTTTCTTTATTTTTTTCCTCAATGGGTAATTGTTTCAATATTATGTCTTATGAATGTTTGGAGTTCATAACCTTTGATTAGTAATGTTCATAAAAGAGACATAGTTCTACATAGTATTGGAGGAGCATTCATATTATGGGTCAGTTTAAATCTAAAATCTAAAATGCTGCAAGTATGCTTCTCTGTTGCAAAAATTGACTGGTGTATTTTGGGGTCTTGATATATGTATAGAACTATTTGAGGGTCTGGAAAGCTGTATGCATAAATTTCCTTCCTTTTCATTGTAAATCTTCCTAAATCAGATTTTCTTTTTTCTGTCATTTGCAGGATACCTTAAATAATTCAGTTGTTGTCTTTCCTGATTTTATCCTATATGAGGATGTATATTGTACGGAGTCTTGCATAACTTTCTCAAGCAGCTGCATGAGGGTTGAGGGTTCAACTGTAAATGGGGTCAAGGGATCTCTTAAAGCTGAATGGACTATTGGTGATATTATTAGTATTGAGTCTGAATGGTGGGGGAGGGTGAGTGTCCCTTGTTGTTAACCATTGCTTTATGTACTTATTATTATCTATGTTGAATTTATCATATGTGATGAGTGTAGGTTGAGACAGCTTTGCTTAATCTCAGTTTTAAACCCAATGTTTCTAAAGGATGTCAAACTGCAGCTGGAAAAACTTCAGGTTTGTATTTTGTGCTATACAATACTGGTGGGCATTGTGGTACATATTGATGGATAAAAACTGTATTATCAAATGAAAGCAACATAGAATGCGCTCTCTTTTCTTAATTCTTTTTTTATTTACTAGGAATCATGCACCTCTAAATGCTGTGGGCCAATAAATAATTAGAAACTCCTTATGTTTTGTTACTTGAACCACCTTGTACTACCTCTTTATACGGCTATTCTTTTATTTCAAGCCCAAGCTGTTAGAGTGGTTTAACTAACAACAAAACCTGTGGTATCCATCATTATATGCTATCCTGAAAAAGCTCTGTATTGTCATCTCCGTTTCATGTGAACTAGACTGGAATGTTAAATTACAATCAACCTAGAATGCTTAATGGACCTTCTAGGCTGATTGTGTTCCCAGCTGCTATCATGAAGTTGATCATCGATAGTTGACACTCTAATCCTGGAATGGTATATGGAGATTTTATAATATATATATAGATATAGGGAAAAAATTTTTTATTTGCTTTTTTTTTTTAACTTACAAGGAAAGCATGGCTCATAGCTGGAAAAGAGCTCATTTATTAAAGATCAATTCTTTTTGGTAACGTGAATGCTAGTTGTTATACTGTTGTTTTTACTTGTAATCAAATGTTAGTGTATTTTCTTGGGGACGGTTTATTTAATAATAATACATTATTTTCCCTTTTGAGTTTTGAATGAGTAGAAGTCAAATATGACTGTGGGAAACCTTGTCTTTTTCCCTAAATGCATGCAGGGATTGACAAATTGAAGTTTTCAGTTTATGATCCTTGTTGGTTTAAAGGACAGGAAGCTATCAAATCATTGGATTATAAATATAGAGCTATCTGGAACAATATGATTGAGTGAGTGTTTCAGCAGCAATATATATGTTACATGTGTATGTTGCACCAATAACAAACTCCTTGTAATTTACTAAATTGTTATTCTTCAGTTATGTTTTGTTTGATGCTTTTGGGTGAGAGATTTTTAACAATCCATGGATTTGATAAAAATCACGTAGATTATTCAAAAAGCACCTCATCGACCACTATCCCTTATTTTGAGGGTTTTTTAACGTAATTTTCCAAAACCTTTATTTTTATCACGTGCCGTGTGAATCTTAATTTTGATATCTAAACTCAAGAAGAGTGGTTGTTCCAATCCATGGAATTGAAACTCGTGTTTTAAAACACGTTTTATTTCCAATCCAAGTATTGCAAATTTGAATATTTTGGCGACCATAATTCACTTCTTTCTATTGCAACCATCTTTTTCCCTAATTATTGTGCTAATTTTTTGCTTGGCATTGTTTACTTTTTTCAAACACTAACTTTTATTCCTTTGGTGCAGCAGTGAACAGGAAAAAGATGGAAGTGCCTTTTCAGGGCCCAGCAGCATGACCTTCCCTAGGCCTTATGTTTCAGTGTAAGTGAAATGGAAAGGTTCTCCAACTCCTTTTTGGTTTGAAACTCTGATGTATTATGGATGTGATTCATTTATTTATTTCTCTTGTAATATTTTGTTCTGATGGATTGCGTTAAACTCTTATGCCATTTCTATTGTTTTCTCTTCTCCTTATTTTTAGTATACTTGAAGGTGTGAAATTACAGTTAATAATGCTATGGACATGGAAGCTGCAGTTTTTGCCACGTTACTGTGATATTCTAACTAGATTTTAACAATTGGGTTGGAATTTTAAATAATGGTATTGATTGCTGTCATTGTGCTGCAGAATCAGCTTGATCTGGTTGCTGCTACCATGTTATCATAATTTTTTTTTTTTTAAAGATTTAGCAATTTAGCAACAAGACTCTTTAGGATTTACTAAATTTACACAATAGTATTTCAAACAACAGTCGGTTTCTATTGTTAATTACATGTTTTTAAATCTCTATCCATTGAGGTTAGTAGGTTACTGAAAAGTTCATTAATCTTGTAAGTTTAATACTTATATCAGTTCAAACCTCTTCCTCAAAAACCTAAAGAGTCTAAAGCTCTGATATTTGATTGCAAAGAGCACATTCTGGTCCAGTAATTTGCCTGGAGTTCATTACTAATCTTGCGAGGTTGTGCTGATTTGTATAATACATTAGCATTTTTGTAGATTTGTGTGGTTGTTCTGTTATTTGTTTCACAAAAATACTTTGTGCAAGATTTTCTATCCGGACTTTCTGATTATGTACTTTTCTTCCCGTTCCCATCGAATTGCACTCAGTATCCTTTCAACTGAAGTGTCTTGTTTGTTTCTTTTTTTTTTTTTTTTTTTTTTGTAGTCTTGATGAGACTTTTGAAGAAGTTGTTTATCCAGAAGGGGATCCAGATGCTGTTTTAATTAGTAAGAGGGACGTGGAGCTCCTGCAGCCAGAGACATTCATCAATGATACGATCATTGACTTTTACATACAGTAAGTTTGAGCAAAATGTAATGTTAGGAAAATTCATTTTTAAGATTGCATGTAAGCTGTAGCATTATTTCAAGCCTGAAAGTTTGATATATAAGATTTGAAAACACACATGAAGCAAGATGTCTAGATGAAAAGATAATACTTCCTCTTGATTACTTGTGTGCTCATGGGAATTTTTTTTTTATTTTTTATTTTGTTCTTAGATTGATGGACATATTAGTATAAGTTGCTGTCTTTCTGGCTTAGAAACTTTCCTGGAATTGAAAATAAGATGCAGAAATCATGACAAGCCATAAGGTGACATTTGTTTTGGAGGAAGGAAGGGATTTAGTTTGCTATTTGCTTGCTTTGCATTGGTGTCTTCATCTTTGAATCAGTACATAAATCCTGAATCTGACATTGAACTGTTTGTTCTTAGTTATAATGTCTTTTATGCATTTCAAAGGTTGTCTTAGCACGGGAAGTCTTATTTCTCTGCTAAAAATGGTTGAAGATTTTCAAGGTGTTAACTCAAGCCAGAACCTCACATTTATTCCTCATTAACTATTTTGTTTTTAAGAGGACATCTGATTTTGTCTTCATCTTGTGCTTGACACATAAGAGATGATGTTGTTAGATATCTCTCTGCAACACTTTTTCTGACTGATTTTACTGTTAATTTTTGCACATCCATTGATGGTCTAGTTCTCTTAAATCCATTGAGATCTATAATTTTGATGTGAATAAAAAACTTATTTTGAAAGCATTTCTTATATGCATTTTCTTTCTTGTGGTAATCTTCATAGTATTGTTTGTGATGTTTTGTACGTATACATCATGGGCCAACTAGACAACATTAAAAAGGAGGGATTAGGACAAAAAATTCATAGTTATTGTGCTGCCAAATACTATTTGTTCCTGGAAATGATATCTCTAGTTCATTTCATTTCCTTACCAGTCTCAGGCATTTGTTGTTTTTACTCTCTATCTATTTGGCTTAAAGGCAGAGGCTGATTTTCTATATTTGGGCTATTCTAACGTGACAAATATTTAACAGATTTGTCAATATTGTTCTACTGTCAGATATTTAAAGAATAAAATTCAACCAGAGGAACAGCATAGGTTCCACTTCTTCAATAGTTTTTTCTTTCGGAAGCTTGCTGATTTGGACAAGGGTCCTTGTAGTGCCTGTGAGGGCAGGGCAGCATTTCAACGTGTTCGTAAATGGACAAAGAAAGTCAAACTTTTTGAGAAGGATTACATTTTCATTCCTGTAAACTATAGGTGAGGAAATATTTCTGCATTCATCTTCCCTTGGGAAGGGAAACATTACAATATTGCTTTTTTTTCTGACGTGAAACATGCGATATTTGTTTGCAGTTTCCACTGGAGTTTGATAGTCATTTGCTACCCGGGTGACGTGGCTTGTTTTGTAGGCAAGGACTGAGTTCCTTATGTTTACTTTTGATTTCAATACAATGTCCAAGCATTTTCAGTTAATTCCATATCCTTTTTTGTACCAAAAACTTACAGATGGTGAAAGTGAAAGAGCAATTCGAGTACCATGTATCTTGCACATGGATTCCATTAGAGGAAGTCACAGGGGCCTCAAGAATCTTATTCAAAGGTAAACCTTCTTGATGTTGTCTCTAAGATTTTATTGCCTCTTCATCAATTTGACACTAATGGATATATGAGTCTGTCTTGGTGTTTCTCTTTTTTATTTTTTTGAAAGTAGTTATTTGCTAAAGGAGTTAATGAAAGTGCGCATTCCAAAGTCAGATCTAATATACTAATTTTTTTTGAGCCGTAAATTATTAGCAATATTCAAAAACTTAACGTGCCCACAAAGAATTCAAAACTTCAAAGAACTGTTGCTTATCGCTCTGCCCAAACACTCTACACTTCAGACTAGTTTTAGTTTGAAGATTATGTTCGGACATACATGACATCCTAATATGTCTCATATAATTGTCATTGGACTTTTGTGAAGTATGGCAACCGGAAAATTACACTGACACATATTAAAAATAATAAGTTTGCATAATTTAAGGCAAAAAAAGGAATATGAATGACTTACAGACCTATAGCTAGGTTGTGGACATTGCCATTCCACGATTGTAGAAGGGAGCACAGGAGCGAGAAGTTTGTGAGCTGTTTTGTCTCACTGCAAGTCTCTGGTCAATGCATGTTGCTTGATAATCTGTTCTTTTGTTTATTTGGTTTGCCAACTTGAATATTTATTAATGTGGATGTGCTAACTAAAGATGGTGGGATGGGAGACTGCAATATGTGCATCAGTTGTTTGATTTTTCCTTTTTGTGTTATGACAGTTATCTTTGCGAAGAGTGGAAAGAGAGGCATAATGACACTCCAGATGATGTATCTTCAAAGTTCTCCCATTTACGATTTGTGCCGCTTGAGGTTCTGCCTTAGTTTGTGAAGTTACTTATCCTACAGTTGCTTAATTGTTTTGAAATAAAAAGTTACTTAATTGAACTTTAATTTTGTAATTTCTACCCTTTAGATATTTTCTCCCATACTTAAGACTTTGGATGGAAAATAATTTCTGAGGGCTGACACAATATGAGAAGTAGTTTGAATTTTTATGAATAATTTTATGTTTGTTTTTTTTTTCTCTTATTTGAAGATGTCATTCGTTTGGTGATAAATAAAAAGGAATATCGAAAATTCGAGTGATTTTTAGGAATCACATACACACATCGAACTAGGGCTATGATTACTTGGCATGTAAGACCACAGTAATATTTCTTACAAGCAGGAGTTACAACCAATGTGAATTGGATTGGAGATGTTATAACTTGGTTAGCTGGTGTGATAAAGTTACCATTCCTTAACATTTTCAAGTATTGACATTGCATACCCAAATTTCTACACCTTCCTAATTTTTTGTGCTTTTAGTTACTAAAACTATTTAAAGGAAAATCATAGATCAAGGATTCATATGATTAAGAAAATCAACTGACTTCAATTTTTCTCAACTGTTTTGTTTCAGTTGCCACAGCAGGAAAATTCATTTGACTGTGGCCTCTTCCTGTTGCACTACGCTGAACTATTTCTCGAGGAAGCTCCTAGTAATTTCAGCCCCTTTACAATAACAGAATCCTCAAATTTTGTAAGTTGTCTGATTTCCTTTCCTTTTTTTTTCTCCCTCTCATTGTTGTGTTAATCAGTGATTGTACACCGGTTCCAGTTTTCTCTGCTAGTGTTAAATCAAATCAAGTTTTGCATAGTTGACTTATTTAACTTATTGTTGTTGGTTCTAGTTAATTTTATTTGGGAGTTCTGTGTCTTTTGATCTTGCCGAATTCTAGGAGTTTATTAGTATAAGGGAAATAGAATCATGGTTTATTGTATAATGTAATTCTGAGTGATTTGAGAAGAAAAACAATTAAAAATTTAGCATAGGGAATAACCTTCAATGACTCACATGGTGATAAATCACTTTAAAAGCCGCAGAAGTTGAAACCCATGGTCTTCATACCAGAGTGGACTGGCTCTAGCTGGTTCATTCTACTGATATCCACGAACCGGTCAGATTTCTGATTCATGTTGTAATTTAATCAGAAATGGTGAAATCTCTCAGTTGACTTAGTATTTGATCGCCTATCAACTGTCCAGTCAAAACCTGTCACTATGCCTTTATGGTTTTAACTTTTAAATGCCTGAAAAGGCGAGAAATTGTGTTTTTATCTTGTAGAATCTTGCTCTTATTTGTAAAATATTTTAATCTAATATTTAATATATTTATTAAGGTTGTGGTGGGAGGTGTCTTAAAATTAATATCACATAAAATTTATTAGTATTTTAAATTTTTGCATCTTTACTTTATTTAAAGTTAACATAAGTAACATTTCTCTCAAATTATTTGCCAAAATATTACTATAGTGAAATTTATTTAGTATAACATTTTTTCTGATTTTTATTAATTTATAAGACTTTGTATACGACTTACTAATTTGTACATTATGTTTTATCAACTTTTCTCTCAAACAGCGCTTTAACCATCTTGATAGACTGGATTGAGCAAAGGGAAACAATATGGCTATTCATTTGGATGATATGGATGCTTTTGTTGACAATTATATTAAAAAGTTATCTTGTAGTGTCGTATCTAAATGAATAGTCACCATTGACTGTTTTTTGTTGCATTCTCAATTGCCATTTCTGTCTATATGTGACAATTCAGAAAGTGATTACTTTTTTCTATAAATCTGTGCATAGCTTAATCGGAATTGGTTTCCACCTATGGAGGCTTCACTGAAACGGTTGCATATCCAAAAGTTAATTTGCCAAATTCTTGAAGAATCACTGTCATCAAATTCTCCAATAAGAAAGGGTTGGCAACAAGTTAAAGAACCACGATTGGGCACCAGGAAGTTGTTTGAACCAGAAACTAGTACAAGGAAGTTTTCCTGTGGAAATTACTCACATATGGGAGCATCTCGCTTAAATTTCGTTTCACCAATAAAGGTATGATTTTATTTATTGTCTTACATCAAGATGTACTTTAAAATTTTTCTTTTTCTGAGGGAAAAGATGTGGTTTGGTAACTGTAAAAGCTGGAAAGCCCAATTGTGTATAAATTCCTTAGCAATATATCAATTTGATGTAGGTTCCAAACCCTGCACCTTAAAACTAGGATCAGAACTGTGCCACTACTTTAAGCAGTCTAGCCCGTGCAGGCTGTCATGCTGGGGAAGTCTGTCACATTCACTGTGCTAAAAGATGCTATTAGCCTGTCGGATTCATTTCTTTCTCCCGTCTTAAAAAAAAAAAATACAAATTCAAATGGAAGTTGAACTTTCCTTTTATTTTTATTTTACTTCTTGCTTGCTGCATTCTTCTCTTGATAAGTTTGTCCTTCAAGCCAAAAATGTGGTCCTGCTACTTATGATCATTCCTCTACTTTGAACTACAGGAAATAGAAGAAGCTTCTGAGAAAACCTCTGATTCATCATCAGATGCAGAAGATTGTTGTGATATTGTTGAGTTGGCAACAGACTCTTCCAATTCGTATTCTGTATCTCTAAGAACATATCCAGCATTAAGAAAATCATCCTGGAAACATACTGAGAAACTTTATGATAATGTGTCGAGTTCTGAAATCTCTAACAGCAGTGGGTCTCAGAAATCATCAGAAATAGGGGTAGATGGAGAAGCTACTTCTCATCCAGAATTTGAGGGCATTGGTTATGTAAAAGAAACTCAGTGCCAGGAATCCTCTTCAACTTCGACAGGGGACTTTGCAGATTGTATTGTTGAAGACTCTCAAGAGGAAAATGGAGTTGATCCTGCTCCATCTGATGGAGAATTTGAGTCGATGGAAGACAATGTCAAAAAGAATAGTGCACTGGCGGAACATGAAGATTTACTAGTGATAGAACCAGATGAATCGGCGGTGAAAACTTCTGGGATGATGTCACAAGAAAGTGGAAGATGACTGTAGAAACTTTATTGTTGCTGTAAATAGCAATGTTTTCCTGGTATATATTTAGAAAGCCTTACAGATAGCTTATATAAATATATATATAGATGCACAAGTAGAATAGAAGAATATAGCAAGAGAGAAGACATAAGTTGCCTTATCTGATGTAATGGACGGGGTATATTTCCCAATAGAAAACTGAAGGGTTTCTTTCTCCAAATGAAATGTCAATCTCTTTTGCTTTATCTTCTTTAGCTAATTCTGAATTCATACATATGTGCCACGAGCGTTGCCACGGGCTGGGTTAAACCGCTGGTCCATGAACCCTAAAATATGTAACAGAAACTGAACCATCAACAAGCCATAACCATCTGAAACCATAACCGGGCTGCTACGAGAGTAAGGGGCTGGTTCATGGTTCAATTATTTGTTGGACTGTAAGTGGTCATGAACTACTGTTTTGGACTGTGATCGATCATGAACTACTGTTTCAAGCACCTATAACTATAAGTTGTCAATAAATATTTTAATAGCAAATGCTGCTGAAACCTATGGTTTGATCCACCTACAAACCTCCGGTTGTAAATAAATATTTTAAAGGCGAATGTTGCCGAAGTTTGTGGTCCATCAATTTTTATTTAATTGTGATCGTTTAATTGAACTGCCTTCGAATCGTCAATATTTTAATAATTAATAATATTGAATTTTAGTTATTAAATTAGTTTAGTGTGCTCTTTTTTTTTTTTGGAGAAATTAGTTTAGTATAGTTAATATTTGAACAGAATATGAAATTCTTTTAATAAGTTAAAAATAAAATGTCAAAAAGGATCAAATTGGCAATATTAAACAAGTTTAAGGTCTTATTTCTCAAGAAAGTTGTTTTTGTCCTTTCCAGAATATATTTGCCAAATTCAGGGACTAAAGTAAATACTAACTCTTCCAAAAATCCAGGCTAAACAAAGCTGAGATAAGTAGTGTCGTTTTGCTGAGCGTTCGCGTATAAACGTGAAAAAGAAGGGCTGAAAATATCGGATTTCGGGGGTGTTTGTGAAAATGGCCATGGGAGAGGAGAAGGTGAAAAACGAAGCCTTGCAGCTCATAGGAATGTTTCAAATCTTACCCAGATTGGTTGTATTTGACCTCGATTATACTCTCTGGCCATTTTATTGGTACCCTCTCTCACTCTTCTCCGAGTTTGTTTGTGTTTTGACTTCTTGGATTACTGGTTAATGGTAAACTTGAATTTTCAGATACTGACAAGAGCTTCTTGATTTTTGAAAATTTAATTTTTTTTATTTATATCAATCTTTTTTGTTTTTTGGATTTCTATGTATTGTTTTGTTAAAGGTCGTTTTAATTGAGACTCTAGTTTGTGTTTTCTGAAAAAAAAAAGGAAAAATTGTTTTGGTTGGTTCTCATGTTATCCTACTCAATCGTGGGTAATTCGTTATTTGTGACCCTTGAATCGATAGCATAAGTAAATGCAAATAGTGGGTTATGTTCAATTTTATGGAAGAGGAAGCAAAAGAAACGAATAGCTTTGGGTTTTGAATTTTCTGCGCCTCATTGTTGTTTTAAATTGCTAGAGACTTCTTGCTTCACGTTTGGATGGTGTTAATTGTTTTTGTTGAATTTCAATGTGTTCTTAAGTTGTGAACTGAATGATATTTCCCCTTGATTGTTGGGCTTGTGACATAAATTTCTGGATTCCAGTTTGTATATTGTTTTTGTGAATTTCTGAATGATATGCGAAATCCTTGCATGTGTACATAAGTGCTCTGCTATGAGTTCTCAAGCCATCCATCTTTGTGCCCCATGAAAAATGTATATGAATTTTGATTTCATAGATAGCCCATCAATGATATGACATTGTTTGAACCCTATCTGTAAATGCATTTGTAAGGAGATTTAATGTAAATTTTGTTCCTGTACAGTGAATGTCGCTCAAAACGAGAAATGCCATCTCTGTATCCCCATGCTAAAGGCATATTATATGCGCTCAAAGAGAAGGGAGTTGATGTTGCGATTGCTTCGCGATCACCAACCGCAGACATTGCAAAAACATTCCTTGAAAAATTGAGCATAAAATCAATGTTTGCAGCCCAGGTGAATAACAACAAAATCTCTCATTTTTTATTGTTCCTTCTGTCTCTCTTTCTAGCATATTGTTGTTTTTTTTCTTTTATTTTTCCACCCTTTGTTTCATATGAAATGGCAAAAAAAAAAAAAAAAAACAAATGCCTTAAGGAAAATGAAAACAATTGTATGGAGCATGATCAACAGAAACGAGAAAGATTTGGCATCTAAGAGGAGGTTATGAAATGATGTATCCTAAATTACTCTACATGTTCTTTCTCTAATTATCTGACAAATGATTAAATTATTTTGTGGGATAACCCATCAAAGAAAAATGACAACTTTAGGGGATATATTTTAATGTAGGCATAACAGGCCAAGTAATACCATCGGTGTTTAAATCCATTAGAACTATATACGGAATAAGCAAACTTGATTGCCATATTTCCAATTGTAAGCAATGAAACTAAACAATAAACTCTGTTTAGTTGTCTTCTTTTAGATCCTGTTCTTGTTTTGGCTGGTTTTGATTTATGTTAATGGTTGTCTTCATCCTCGATGAACTGAGCTTTGTTATAGGGTGAACTTGCTTTGAACGAAGTGACCCCTTGATGTGATTTAGTTTCCACAATAACCAATGATTTTATTTACGCAGGAGATATTTTCCAGTTGGACTCACAAGACTGAGCATTTCCAGAGGATTCATTCAAGGACTGGTGTACCCTACAACTCCATGCTGTTTTTTGATGATGAAGATAGAAACATTAAATCGGTAAAAATAATCTATTCTGTGTTCTTTTTACTTCCCTGAGCACTACTTTTTATATACTTCATTAAGTGTTAAACCTTTAGCTATCATGAATCCGTTATGATCTGCTAAGAATTCTTACTGGATTCTGATTCAAATGATTTATATTAAGCTGCAGCATGTTCACTCATTTAAGTATTTTGAATTGGAATCTCAGGTTTCAAAAATGGGGGTAACAAGCATTCTAGTAGGTAATGGGGTTACACTTGGAGCATTGAGACAGGGGCTCACAGAATTCTCTCAAAATGTGCATACGGTGGAGAAGAACAAGCAAAAATGGCAGAAATTTACAAAAAATCCAAATTCATCGGAAAAGAAAGAGGAGGATTGAAGGAATAACGATATCAGACACCGGAAAGCAAACTTGTTGAGCATTCCACAATTCATTTTACCAAATATACCAAAGAAAGGAGTACCTTATTTTAAGTGCTTTATTATAAGCTTTGTCAGAATGTTTCAAAAGCATTGAAAATATACACAGGATTTCTGCTTATTCATCTGATCTTCATCTCTCAGCTTTGGTTGTTTAGTGTGAATTGGCTCTACTGAATGTTCATTATACAGGATCATTCAGGGTTTGAAAACATTAAATATTTTGGGCTCTCCACCATTATTAATACTGCTGTATTATATAAAGTTGAAAAACATGAGACTGTTCACTTAAACAGTGCTGGCGCTCAAACACGTTCCCCTCCTGAAAAAACGGAGTCGTCCAACTTAAGCTTCAGTTCACGCAGTACTTTTCCCGTGCGCCATTCAAGCGTTTTTCCTTACCTATTTCTTACACGTGCCGGCCCATTCCATCCTCTTTCACCCCTTTCGCCGACGACGTCGTTTCAAAATTCCTTTTCTGCAAGAATTTTTTATTTCACCTGCATCTTATATCCATGCCTGTTTGACACTTCTTCTAACTTAAAAACAATTTTTTTTTTACGCTACAACATTAATACTGCTAAGGGAAATACTTCTTTGCTAACTCCAAAATTTTTTAATTAAGAAATACAATACGTAATCCTTTTCAAGAAAAAATCCCAAATTTTTTTCCCTGCTTTATTTTCCTCAGCTTAAATAAAAAGGAAAAGTTTGATTTCAGCCAATCCCATACAAACATATAGAGAATTATTACTAAATTTTTTATAAAATATATTCAGCTTCTTGAAAACCCAGGCAGACCAAAGCTGAAAAACAATATTAATGGCAAATAAATTACTCTAAATAGTTTTTCTTTTGCACTAATTACTAGCCTTATCAATTGATAGCTGTTTTGAACCATGGGAAATGACACCATTGCCATCATTCATGCCTATAAATAGTCTCCTCATCCCAAATCGCCCATTCCTCAATCACTTTTTCTTCTTTTACTGATAGTTTTCCTTTTGGCCATTGTTAAAACCCACAATCAGTTTACTTCATCACTATTAGTTTTAGTGTGCTCCCAACTGCAAATTTTCATGAACATTTTCTGAATCTCAAACTGTTATCTTCCTATTCTCGCCATCTCATCCGCTTATAACAGGAGCCTTTCTGCGTCTGGGCAACCAAAATGTTGTTCTCCATTTCTACTCAAAAAAATTGTACTTCTAATTATATGTTATGAATTTCTATTTATCGTGTAATAATAAACTGTAATTTATGTATGATTTCAAAGTCTTTCTCTATGCTTCGTTTAATATATGGTAAATGGATTATGAGCTATGGTTATGCTAAACTTTGTATATGGGAATGTGTATTATCTGAAATAGCAGCTCATGTCCATCAACATAACAAATAGTATTAGTTTTTATGATCTTTTTACAGCAACTTTAGCTCAACTAGAAGATTATCTTGATAAGAATAACAGGTTAGTATTCATTTATATTTACATTACAATAAAGAACTTTTACATTTCAAGAATCAAGTTAAGGGCTTTTTGGTTGAACATGCCACTTCTTCTCCTTCTTCCTCTCTTCTGCCATCGCTTTCATTCTCCCTTTCTCTCTTTCATTTTCGTTTCTGTTCTCTATTTCATTCTGATTTCGTTTTTGTTTTTCTGTTTTTGCATTTTATTATTTTTTTTAAAAAAAATATGAAACGTCAGCGTTTGATAAGGGAAGGGAAATGATTTGAACGGAAGCAGTCGGTTTAAACTCCTAAATCTTTCTTTTTTTTTCTAAGAATAACTAAATTAAAATTAAAATTAATTAATAAAGTATATTTAATTAAACTTCTTTTAAATTTAATTCTACATGGATCAAAAAGGCAAATAAAAAATTTTAAAACAGACCGAAAATCTAAGAAAACTGACAATTTAAATGTAGACCGACAATTTAAGGAAACGGATTGATAATTTTTAAAGAAAGACCGATGATTTAAAAATAAACCGACAATTAAAACAAGATTTTTGACGAAAAGACTAATCTGACTGAAAATCTTGCGGAGCTTTAGATTTTATTATCATCGGGCATTTTTCCGGAACGAAAAATTAAACGTCAACAGAGATTAGTCCTTTTAGAAACTCAAAGAAAATGAAGTACATGTTACAAACTATTTAAACAACTCTCAAAAAGCACACTCCCTCATAATCTCAATCTAACAGAGATTACAGCTTAAATCTTTTCCCTATACAGATAAAAAAACCAAATGATTATGAAAAGATACAAAGAAGATGAACAAGGCTAGAAGAAAATAAGAAGAGAGAACCACAAAGAGGTTATAGAGAAAATATCTCAATTGCCAGGATAAAAAAACCCAACAACAAATTCTAAAATATGCTTATATACTTTATAAGCTCCACATAAGTCAGAAGTCTCCAGAGGAGAACCATACAAGTGGCTCTACCATTTTGTCCTCCCAGATGAAACGCATCAATCTTCAACATGAAGCGCAAGGCTATAGATCGGGTCTGGGCTAAGACTAGAGTCACTAAGCCCACTTGAAGCAATAAAAAACTCAAAAATTATTTTACTATGGTTTTCTGCTATTTAAACACAAACAGATTATGCATAAATAAAAATTAACTAAAATTTTGAAAACGTATAGTTTAACAAAAACAATGTTCTAAATCAAAATTTATAATATATATTAATTTAAAAAAGTAGCAAGCAAGTTTAAGTGTTTTAAAAATAAAACTAACCTCTATTTCTCAAGTCTGTCATTCGAATCAAATTCTTTTTTCTCTGAAAAAAAAATAAATAAAATCAAAATTATTGAAATAAATATTTAAAATAACCATGCGGATAGGGCTGCAAACGAGCCGAACCGAGCCGAGTATTGTGCTGCTCGAGCTCGGCTCGTTTAAAATTTCACGAGTTCGAACTCGAGGCGAGCTCATGTTAAATTTCACGAGTTCGAGCTCGGCTTGCGAGCTTGGCTGGTTTTGAAACCCAAGAGCTTGGCTTGTTTTAGGCTCGTGAGTTTGGCTGTTTTATGTTGCTATTCGAGCTCGCAAATAAGCTTGAATTCGAGCTCGCAAATAAGCTTGAATTCGAGCTCATCTCGAGTTTGAGTTTTAACTCATAAATAAGCTCGAACTCGTTTCCTGCTGTTATTCGAGCTCGTTAAGAGTTAGTCAAAAATCAAGAAAATTCATTTTTAATGTCATTTCAACGAGAAAATGAAAATAGTAGTTTTAGTGAAAGAAAAATGAAATAGCAAAAAATGAAGTGGAGAGGCGGGTAGTTTGGCTGAAGTATATTTTTTGATTTGGTACCAAAATTAATTGTTTTGATAGGCTCGCGAGCTTATTTAACGAGCAGCTCGCGAGCCGATTAAACGAACTACTCGCGAGCTTTTTTAAATGAGTTGTTCGAGCCGGCTCGCGAGCTTAACTGCTCGGCTCGTTTATTAAACGAGCCTAAATTTTTGGCTCAAGCTCGACTCGTTTATTATCGATCCGAGCCTCGAATCGAGCTTTTATCGAGCGAACACCGAGCCGCTCGAGAACGTTTCGGATCGTTTGCGGCCCTACATACGGATGTTCTTATTTAAGCATCACCACCTTATTGGATGTGCTTCAAATTTCAGATGAAATGATGTTTTACAATTACATACAAAATTCTGTTATTTTATTAAAATTTTGGATCAAATGTTGTATATGCTTCAAATTACGTACCGAAAAAATGATTATACAAAAATAAGGACTAAATAATTTCTTTCGCATTTTAAGAGTGGCGGTTGTTTAAACAAACCCCAAATGCCTACCCTTCAAAATGCCCATCCCCGATGTCGCCGTCGTTGTCGAGTTTTTGACTGCTAGAGGGTAATAAGTCTCTGCGAACTGAGCAGCAGCCGGCTTTATACTCAGCGATACGCTCGCTTTCCTTCTGTTTGCCGCCGGTTGTTCTTCGTTTAGCCTCTCTGAACGGCGCTGCAAAGTGATCAACAACGATGAATAGTCCAATTCCAGTCCATGAAGAAGAAGAAGATGAACAAGGCGAGGTCTTTCTCGACGACACTGATATTATCCACGAAGTGACTGTCGATGACGAAGGTTCTTTGTCTCTATATATGTATCTTTATTCTGATTTCTCTTTTTCATACACATCCACTTAATTTTTCTCCATATAGATCTTCCCGACGCAGATGATGATGATGCTGGCTCTGATGGTGAAAATGCTGGTTAGTTGTGGAATTTACTTCAGTTCAGCATGAGTATTCTTATTTAATATTGTCAGTTGAGGTTTTTTCCTTTCTTTTACAGGGGCTATCGAGGATTCTTTACACATATTCACTGGTCATACAGGTAAGTTTCTGCATTTGCTATGCGTTTGTAATTGAGATTTTCTTGGATACTTGCTGATTTCGGATTGCTTTTTTTTTTTTTTTCCTAATCACAAAACCTTATGGGCTTATATGATTTATTTTTCTCTTTGGCTGTAAATTATTGTGTAACGAAATAGGTTCAAGTTTAAGATTTTGATTCATATTGCAGCTAATTGTTATGCCTAATCCCTTCCATTTCTGCTCAGGTGAACTGTATACTGTTGCCTGCAGTCCAACAGATCCCGAATTAGTGGCAACTGGAGGACAAGACGATAAAGGGTTTCTTTGGAGGATTGGTCGAGGAGATTGGGTTTCTGAGCTTCAAGGTATGCTCCTCTTTTTCTTTTAAATTTACTTTGATATTTTTTTTTTTCATTGGTCATTGTTTTGTTTGTCAATTCCTCACATTGACTCTAAAAGCCTCTCTGCCTCTCTGCTCTTCATTTCTGTAGTACTATAATGCACAATTTTTTTTTTCAGTTTACATATCATTGCAACTTTACCTTTTAGAAATTTTTATGCAGGTCATTCAGACTCCGTATCAAGTTTGTCCTTTAGCACTGATGGGAAGTTGCTTGCATCAGGGGGTTTGGAAGGGCTTGTTCAAATATGGGATATTTCATCTGGGAACTTAAAAAATAAATTTGATAATGCTGGAGGAGGAATTAATGTGAGAACTTATTAACTGAATTTGGTTGCATTATTATCTTATGGAAATTTTAATGATGTCAGAATTACTTATATTGAGTATTACTTTTGGGTTTTCTCAGTGGCTTAAATGGCATCCAAGAGGGCAACTGGTCTTGGCTGGTTCTGAGGACTCTAATGCCTGGATGTGGAATGCTGATAAAGGTGTATTTTTGACTATGTTCTCTGGACATGGTGGTAGTGTCACTTGCGGTGATTTCACTCCTGATGGTATGAACCTATTTTTTTATGTTTTTTCAGAAAAGGAGTATGATCTTTCTTTTTAGATTGAATTTGGTCCATGACTCTTTTACTTATCTGTCTTCCACTGTTTTCTGAAGGCAAAACAATCTGCACTGGTTCTGAAGATGCAAGCTTGAGGATATGGAACCCAAGAAGTGGTGAAATTGTTCATGTAGTAAGAGGTATTTAATTTTTCAGCATACATTATTCCATTTTGTTTGCCTTCTTTCTTTTACCTAGAAAATATAAATTACTTGCAAGTTTCAACAGTTGAATTGATGCACTTGCAAATTAAGAGGTGATGCTTACAATTAAATCCTATTTTGAGATCCTGCCTTTCCCAACCTGTTTGGGGTTAAAGCTTGGTTGTTGTTGAGATATTGTCATGTTTGGGCTGAAAAAGACTGTAGAAGAGGTTTTATAGAAACAAATCTCTGCCACTGCTTGTTTTGCATTTGTTATAGTTGTAGTTTCTTAGTCTAACTACTTCAGTATCCTAGTATATTTTGTTTCTCAACTAATGTCTTACCATTTTTATACTTTTTTACAGATTCTTCCTGCTTTAATTTCCTTTTCCTTTCTGTTTGTCTTAGTTATTAGTATCTCCTTCCAGCTTTGATGCTGGCTCCTCTTGTATAAATATATAGTCACTGTAGAGTACTGTAATTTCAAATATGCTCCTAGATTCTTGAACATTAAGTGCTTTATTTGAAATAGGAAATCTATTTGAAAACTTTTGAAACTGATACAGAAATGATGGGAAGGCCAAAATCGCAAGTTCATAGCAATTTGTTGATGATTCAGAATTGGCCGAAAGGTCATTACTCATTAGTGCAATAATGCAATTATTTTATATGCATATTACATATGCAGGGTGAATAGTAGTTTACTTTTAGTTGATGGTACTTGATCTGATTCTGGTATCATCCCTGTTCCCATCTTCCCTATTCTTATGCTGCCAAATTTTTTACCAAACATCTATCTCAGATGTATATGTAAATACTTTATGAGCATTTATTCATGCATGATTAATACCTCTTCACTTCTGTTTAGGTCATCCGTACCACTCCGCAGGACTGACATGCTTGGCACTGAGTGCAGATTCTTCTCTAGCCATTACGGGTTCTGAGGAAGGTTCTGTTTACATTGTGAATATAACTACTGGAAAGGTTTGTTTTTTCTTGTTGCATTTAGTACCTTTTTTTTTTTGTTTTCTTTATTCTCTGTTCTGATTTATATCAGGCGTGGGGGGCTTATCTTGGTCATTGTCTTATGGGAGTGTTAGGTTTGTATTTTACCTGTTCTTTAATTTAAGCCTTCCTTTAGACGATTAGTAAGTCTGCTTAAAACCAATGAGTCTCTTGAGTTCTAGCAGGAAGTTATAATAAAACATATGATATTCAGTATATCACCCATTTAATGATATATGATTACTTTGTAGTTGGGGTTGATGATGTGATTCATCCTTAAGGTTGGTTCTCCCAACAATTTAGGTTAACTACTTAACTTAAACTGTGGTCGCTGAAAAGCTTTAGAAAATCATTTCAGGTCATTTGAATTTCAGATGATAGTAGTAAAACAACTTGATTGTTATTTTGGGGTCTTTCATCAACAATTTCACTTAGACTTGCTAGGATTATGGCAGGAAAAATCATGTGTTGTTGCTACTACAATATTTTAATCCTGCCAAGATGATTACTGGGCCTGAAAGAAGTGTTACTCTAACAACGACTCACTTTCTTTTCTCTTTCCCAATTAGATTTCTGATCACAGCCTATATTGATCTACTAGAAATGACCTTATTGTTACACGGTAAAGGTTTAGGTGTTTTAGTGTCACCAATTGAAATGTGTTTGATTGACACAAATATGGCAACCTCTCAGCTTATAGTATTAATCAAAATTTTATATAAGTTTGCAAGCGATGGCACCTAGCTGGTGGAAGTCAGTTCAGATTTCTAGGCTGCATGTATGTTTGTCTTGGTTTAATTCCTTGTCCACCTTGTAGCTAAGCAAGTAGGTTTGTTGCATGTTATAATTAGGGCCTAACCATCCAAGTAACCTTGACTTTTTGCAATTTATCAATTTCACCCTAAAATGAATGTTATGCCTAAACGCTGTGTCCACTCTACCATTCTCTCCTATGCTTCTCCATCCTCAACGCTATGTCCACTCTACCACCCAATGCCACTTGCCCATCCACGGCCACACAAACATCCGTTTCTGCAGTAGCCACTGCTTCTCATATTTATAAAAAGCAGTGAAGTGTAAGATGTTTAGTAGGTAAACTAGAGACTTTCGTCATTATATATTTGATTCAGATTTTTGACAGACTTTCCCTTTCATTCTTGAGTTTCGACCTCAGAAATATATGCCATTTCTGAAGTATGCATTTTTTTCCCCTTTCTTGCTTCATGTTATATTTGATATAGTTTTAAAAACAAACAAATTCAAAATGGAACTGTCTTGATTTATTGATGGTGCAATCTTGCCCTTTGGAATTTATTTTGCATCTCTATGATGATTTTGTTTTAATTAAAAGTAGTGGACTGATTCATTGATGAATTAGTATATTTGAGAGATGCCAATGATAGTCTATTCAGGCCAGTAATTTACTGTAGAAAGTTAAAACTTTTCTTTTGTTTGCTGTATCTAATCTCCACTCCACCTGTCATCTGGTCGTTCATTTGATTGTCTGATGAAATTAACTTTGTTGCTAAAGATGTAGTAATTAATGGTGATTGAATAAGTTTTCTTGGTTTTTTTTTTTTCTTTTAGTGCTGTTATTTTTTTGATCCCTCCAGCACCTCACCTCCAGCTTCCGTCCCTCCTGAAAGTTCCCTCCAACACCTTCTCACCTCTCAAGTACACTGTACACTTCAAACTGGACCCCCTCCATTTTCCGAAACCTGTTCTTTTGATCCTAATCTTGCTTCTCCTTTGCACATTAACAACCCGATGGAGTGTCAACAAGAATGCAATAGAATCAGGGCGAATCTTAGACCTGTTGACTCAAAGCTCAAATCCATTAGGACAGTAAATAAGAGTGATTGGCTCTGGCAATGAAAGCTTGCATGAATTGTAAACCCTTCAAACGGACAAAGGAAGCTGTGATCTTTAAGCTAGTTTCATGATCATTTGGCAGAATATCATGAAACCTTCTGTTTCTATACATTTTTTATGAACCTTTAAGCTAGGCTTAGTGCCTTTGCCATGTCGAAGCCACTGAGTTCAGAGAAATGGCTAGTTGCGTGAGGGCTAGCTTTCCTTTTCAAAAGTAGGTCAACAAAGTTTGATATTTATTTCAATTTGGGCTTAAAATTAAATTACGGTGATATTGTTTAGTCTCTGCCAACTTTAGGGTGTTTTTGGCATAAAGTTCATTGTAGGGTGAAATTGGTAAATTGTGAAATGTTAGGTGTGATTTGGATAGCATTTACAATCTTGAATGACATGGATGCCACCTAGGCAAGAATGGATGATGCCTTGTCTTTCAATTGCATGGCCCGTGACAAAGATACTTTGGTGGACATTTGGAATTTTGGAGGACACCAAATAAATTCCGACATGTGGCCTACTTTGTTTTTAAATAAGAAATAAAAAAAATAATTGTTTATTTTGCTAGTTAATATAGTATCCTTTTTACACTGCAGACTACAAGGACATGTCATAGTGGAGGACATTTGAGAATGATGTGGCACATAAACGTGACTCCACATGCATATCCTTGTCCTTCACATTGTGAATGCAGTTAGGCCATATATTTACTGTTTGTCTGCAACAATTTCTTCTATTACTGATCTTACCCAGTCTATGTTCATTCTGCTGCATTAAGATATTTATTAATTTATATTTGTTTGCATCCTTCTGATGTTTGGATGTATTATTGGAGTGTAAAAATTAGCATTTGTCCATAAAAACATCATATCAGGAAAAGGGCAAATTGCTATATGCTTGGTAGTACAATTTGTTCAAATTGTTATTAATTATGAATGCCCATCTATTAGTAACCTTCAAACTTTTTTTCCCCCTTATGAACAGGTGGTTTCTTCTCTGGTTTCTCACACAGATTCAGTTGAATGTGTTGCATTTGCACCGAGGTAGAGTTGGAATCTAACTTTTTCTTCCTTCTTCCCCATTCTTTTCAAGAGGAAATAACGAAGTAGGAGCTATTGTTGGTATTCCAAGTGTGTTGGGACAATGAGTAGGCCTTTTTAAAGGTTGCTATAGTGAGTTGTAAAGATGATTAGATTTTAAAGGTGTGAGTTGGAATGCTGGTTAGATTTTACAGGTTGTGTGCTAAGGCTTAAAGGGAGAACTAGAGCTGAGGCACAAGTCCAGGGAAGCTCCTGCTGGACACAAGATGAAACTGAGTATTGACTGGAAGAAAACTTATTTCATGGCTGAATATAAGGCGTGCAATAAATCTTCCTGATCAATCTTCATTCAGTTGAGTGGCTTTGATTTGACTACAGAAACACTAAAACTGGGAAACTTAAACTGAATTATGATGAAAATTATGCCAAATTGTTTCAGTTGGGTCTACTCCATGTGAGGGGCCTTAGCAGCACCTTTATGTCTGGTCACACCTTAAACAAATATGGGACAATAGGAAACTGTTTCCTGTTGTGTTAAGACACCTGTAACATGTAGATGAGAAAACTACTAGGGTGTGGTGTATTTGCAACAAACTGACCTTTGACGAAACACGGATTTTGGTCCATTTTGAAGCTTGAACATTATATTTGGTTAACTTATTGCAATCAGACTGAGATGTGTTGTCTGCTATTTCCACATTTCTGGATCAGAGCTAGGCACTGTAATATTTACAAGCTCACAACCTGATTACTAATTCATATAATAGAGTCACTTCTAAGTCCCAAGTCAAGTCTTATCAGTTTTTGCAGATTAGGTTAACCAGTAATGTTAACTTTTATGTCTTTTTAATGTTGTGGATGGCAGCTCACCTTGGGCGGCAACAGGAAGCTTGGACGAGAAGCTTATCATCTGGGATATACAGCATTCATTAGCCCGCTCCACCTGTGACCACAAGGTCTTCTTAACTCGTCGTTTATTTGTTAGATTTTTATTTTTATTGGTCAATACCGATTTCTTATTATGCACTTGCTTGTTAGACTTTAAAAAATTTGTGTATTGGTTTGTCTAACATGAGAACCTTTTTTCTTCTTGGCAGGATGGAGTCACATGCTTGGCATGGCTTGGTGCATCTAAATACCTTGCTACAGGATGCGTCGATGGTAACGTAAGATTATGGGATTCTCTGTCTGGGGATTGCATAAGAACATTTAGTGGCCATTCTGCTGCCATTCAGACTCTCTCCGTATCTGCTAATCTGGACTTTCTTGTTTCGGCTTCCATTGATGGAACGGCAAGAGTGTTTGAGATTGCAGATTTTCGGTAAGCAAACCGAATAGTGATGTAAATTATTTGAGTTGAAAATTTTAATCTCCCATTTTTGCAAATGTATGATGAAAACTCTGCCAGTGTATTTGGAAGAAACGGGGGAGCTTAGGTTATCCTAATGGCTGTTGTTTCTGTAGTTTTGTCCCAAACGACATTATCTCTTTCTATTGGTGTCTGTTCTCTTAAAGAAAAAGCTATCTATGTGAATTTCCAAGACGCTGATTTTGATGCTAAATCACCACTCACTTCTAAAGGAAAGTGTGAAGGTCCATATTTATGATAGAAACTAATTAACAAGTTTGAATTATAACAAACAAATTTCATTAAAGGATTGGGATTATTTGGATCATAATTAGGACAGAGGACTATTACGATGCTATTTTGATATATTACACATTAGGACAAAACATAGATACTTAAATTAAACAGACAGATATAATGGAAGCAATATATTATGTAACGGTAGTATGATACCAATTAGGAAAACATTGAAGATCCAAAGATACAAGTTCCAGTGATAAAATTAATTAAAATAAAACTAACAATCTTTCAAAAAAAAAAAAAATCTAAAACTAAAAGATGGAAAGCACTGAAAACTTTAGTTCTTGGTAGGACTTGCAGCAGCTAACTGAATTTCAGATGACGGTTTCGTTGTCACAGCTTCCACATCAGTCATATGATGAACAGGGGTTCTCCTCCAGTACCAAGCATACAAGCTCAGTTGTAATACACAAGAAACCAATCCCAGACTATTGCTTATGAGAATGAACCAATCAAAGATTACGATAGCATAAGCAGTCCAAATAAGGCCATTAAAAAAGCAAGCCAAAGATAGAGGCAACGGCATATATTCTACGCTCTTCGTTCTAATAACCTTCTTCATAACGGCCAGCGGTGCAACATACATTGCAATATTGAAGACGTCGCAGAAAATTCCCACGAACAGACTTCTCTTCTTCTGAGGAAAGCCCAACATCGCTGTTAGAACAATAGCCGCCATTAAAACAACTCCGCCTAAGAGACAGCACAGCACACGTTTTCGACCCTTCTTTTCTCTGTCATAATAGCAGTAAATACCGAGATAAATCAGCTCTAATACTAGACCGGCGGCATTGATGCTAATTACTGGTATGCTATTGGGTGTAACGAAGGGCATGCCATAAAAGACCCAGAACATGCAATTCATCACACTAACTAGATACGGATAATACTGAAACTGTTCAACATCCTTCTGCTTGCATATTCGGTAGAAGGT
>CANUEY010031997.1:0-25768 GCA_948099555.1 Croton setiger
TATATATATATATATATATATATATATATATATATATATATATATATTAAAAATATTATCTTTAATTCAGCGTTTAGAATCACACTATACACAAAATTATTAGAAAAAAATAATAATAATAATTCAATCATTGGAGAAAAAAACAAATAAATTATCAAGATTATGAAGCTCCCAAAAATTTTGAACCCACAATAAGATATTAGGAGTGAGCGGAGTTCGGTTAGAACCGAAATCGAACTGAAATTTTCAGTTCGATTTATCGAAATTTTGATAGTTTTTTATTTTTTGGTTCGGTTAACTGAAAAAATCGGTTCGGTTTTCGGTTATCACTTCTGAAATTTTCGGTTATTTCGGTTAATCGAAAACCGAATTTCAATATCTAAGCATCGTTTTAGAATTTCATTTTTTTTCCTCCTCTCTTTCTTATTTTTGCTTCGATTTCGGTTCGGTTAACCGATTTGCACAACTCTTTCATAACAGATTTTCAAAAATTTGGTTAACCGATCAGTTATTTAGTTTTATTTTCGGTTAACCGAAAATTTCGATTTCAATTTTTAGTTAACCGAAAATATTCGATTTCGGTTTCAGTTACTCATTTAGTACATTTGGTTAACCGAAAACTGACTGGTTCAGTTCGATTTCGGTTCGATTAACCGATTTGCTTAGCCCTATAAGATATAAATAAATACAAATAATTATTGTGATTGAGAATATTAATGTTATGAATCACGATCATAAAAAATAGTACAATAAAGAAGAGGGTGATTGTGATAGTGGCTTGGCTAAGTTTTGTGGCCAAAATATATGTTTTTTTAGCAATCTATCATCTGAAAGTTAGCTAAACTATCAATTTTACCTTTCAAATCTTGCTGACAAGTGGAAATGGTGACAAGATGGGTGGGGAACACATTTTAATTAGAAGGAGAGTACAAATAAAAATTACTATTTAGTACCTAAGATATGCCCAATTTGCTATTTAGTCACTTATTTTTACTAGTAATTCTTCTCTACCAATTTTTTGGCACCATCCAACTATGTATTTTATTATTTGACCCCCCTTTTTTTTTTTCATAATAATAGCCAAATTACATGGATTAAATTGACAAAATTACCCAATCTATGGAGATGAAATAATAATATAATATAAACTGAAATTTATTGATGAAATTGTAATAAAATATATTCGGAATATACTTTAAAATTCGCCAGAATAACTAAATCACTTAATTAAGGATTTAATGAGTTTTTATGAATTCTATAATCCCTTCAATAAGGCCACTAGTTTGTGATGCTGTGAGTGGATCCATGTCTACAGCAATCTTGTTCAAATAAAAACTATGTCCCATTCCAGGACTAATTAGTAATTCCACTTCTTGATTAGCTTTTTTCATTGCTTCATAATACTCCATTTCAGTATCTTTAATCAAATCCATCTCCGCCACACACAGCAGAACCGGCGGCAATTTCAGCCCATCCAGCGGTGGAGCTGCCTCACCCATCGGACACGTAATTGGATGATCTTTATTACATCCAATTGGTAATGCAAACCCCAAAAACTTGTCAACCATCTCCAACGTTAAAAGAGGTGATTCGGGTTGTTCTAACTCCGACTTACTCCGTGTGGACCGGACAAATCCCGGGTGGACCGGAATTGCTCCGGCAAGTCTTAACGGACTTAAATCGACGTGACCAGCACGTGCTGCCACTTCATGCACTATATTCCCTCCAGAACTATCTCCGATAAGAAAAACACGTGTGAAATCACCGTAACTATTTAAGCAAGACTCAAACGACTTGCCGTTTGCTAAAGAACGTAACCAAAGGAGACCAGAGAACCCATCATCTATCGCGGCCGGTAAACGGTGTTCCGGCGCTCTACGGAGATAAACGGAGACACAAATGGCTTTAGCTGACTTAACAAGGCGAGAGTATATATGATAATACATATACCAATCAGCTTGGCTTATACAAAACCCTCCGCCATGAAAATGGAGAATTATAGGTAACTTAGAAACGTCATCGTTTTCAAGACCCATTTCCGGTAAATAAATTCTAACACGAAGACCGGAATTAGAGTCGATTGTCACATCACGAACAGAAACTCCATCGATGAAGTTTTCATGGGCTTCGACTGGTTCGGTCATGAACTTGACTTCAGGTGGTCCGGTCCATGTTCTGTCGACTGAACCATCGTCGTAGAGTCTTAGCCAGCCTGTAACTTCGTCTATGAGCTTCTTGTTTTCAGCCATGCTTGTGTATTTTTGGTATATATAGTGTTAGTGAGGTTGATAGAGAGAAAGAGAGAGAGTAGAAGATGAAGAAAATGTGTAATGTATTGGTTTTGAGAAATTTTGATATGACAGAATCTCTATTTATAGATAATTTTTCTGGACTTTTTCTTGGTTTAGAAGCTCCAACACGACAAAGGAAATTCAGTAATTCTTGTTCATGATGAAAATATAGACCAGTGATAGACGGTACGGGTCCCGTATAGCGGGATTCATTTTTTCTTTTTAAATTTTTTATTTCTTACATTATCTCTATATTAAATCCAATTCACATTTTATATTAAATTAAATTAAATTATAAAATTATTGGTGAAAATAAAATTTAACAGTAAAAAATTAATATTAAATTTATAAAATATATTAAATTTTACAAATTGTGTCTATCTATATCTAATTTGGAGATTTTATAGAAATTATTTGATGGATAATTTGAAAAAAAAATAAAAAATAAAAAAAACATAATAATAATAATAATAATAATAATAATAATAATAATAATAATAATAATAATAATTAGGTATTATTGAACAAATAAAATTATTAAATAATTATTATTAATAGGTAATTAGGTATTATTCCACGAAATTATGTTAAATTTTCTTCCAAAAAAAATCTAGAAAAAAAACAAAGACAGTCAAAAGGTCAAATTGAAAGCAGCCGTGGGGACCACAAAACACTTATGTGGAATTTGCATGGAAGATGTGAAGAAACTAAAAGTAAATGGAATAAAAAAAGAGAGAGAGAGAAATTGAGTCAAAGTCAACAATTAAATCAAACCGTTAATCTGTTGGTTGGATGAATATGTGAAGAAATTAAACTAAAATTCTTGAATTCAGACTTCCTTTTTTGTTGTTTTAAACTTATGTCAAGTTATTAATTAAATATATAGCTTTTTTAGGGAATTTTGTAGATGTGGCCATGGCCAGGTTGACCTTGTTGGGTCTGTCTGGCTTGGTAACCGACTCGGCCCGCCTCTGAATTGGAACCGGCCGAACTGGAATCGGAACCGTTTTGTCGGCGAGTTCAAGTTCAACAAAATTTCAAATCGTAACCGTTATAAATTGTGAATCGTTCTCGAACCACCGATTAACCACCCCGAACCGCCAATTAACTGCCTCCAACCGGCTCTACGACGAACCGCGAATCGCCGGTTCAACAGGCCGATTACGATTTAGCTCACCCCAAACCGTGCTACGGCTCGGCCGTGGCCACCTTTAGAATTTTGATTCAAATTCAATAATAATTAGAAGATTATTTAAAAATAATAATAAGACAATTTCTAACTAAAATTATACATATTACTATAATTTCTTTCTACAAAGTCAATCTGTATCATATGTGTAATTAGAAAAATTAATATTATTTTTATTAGTAGTTTAATAATATGCATTAATCCCATATTAAACAACGTTTAAAAATCATATATTAAAAGGAAAATTAAAATAATTGTTTTTTTATTTTCAGTTAAATCAAGTGTGAATTCACACTATAGCAAACAACCGCTAACTGAAAATTATTAGTTGGGAAAAGACCTTAATTATACGATGTCGTTTTCTAACTACCCAAGAAAACCCGTACAAAGGCCGAAATCCACTCCAAATAAGCCCAATAAACGGAAATGGGCAGGCTTTTAAAAGAAAAATCACTATTTCATTAGTTTTGAAATTTAGAGTTTCTTTTCTCCCCAAATTGTGCTAAAAATTAAAGGTGGCCGCGCCGGCCCACGATTCAAGAGGGGTGGAACTGGAACCGGTCCGCTGAACCGCCAGGCCGGTGAATCGGAGGTTAACCGCCGGTTCAGTAGTTGGCTGATTAACCGACAATTTAGGAGACGGAACCGGCGGTTCAAGTCCGGTTCGCGGTTTCCCACGGTTCTGGTTCCAAAATTCCTCCATTAAAATTTGTTTACTCAAACTCTTTTTGTGAGTCTTAAACGAAATCAGTTTTCGAAAGAATATTAGTACATAAATTTTTTGCCCAAACCAAAATAATTACAAAATATTCAATTTTATCATACATATATTTCTTATTTCTCTTTTTATTATTTATTAATATATACCTTCTTATTGTAAATAAATAAATAAATATTTATCTATCACAATTCACACAAGTTATCAATTTTCGTAGTAAGTGGTATTAACAAGAAACTTAAGGGTGTAACATTGCTTTTACCAAACATCCGGGATGTAATTTGGAAAATAATAAAGAAAAGGGATGTGTTAGTAATTTTCCCGCTCTTGATCCGATTACACGTGTGAACACAAGAGGGAAAATTTTCCCATCCACACTGGAAAAAGGAAAAAAAAAAAAAACTCGGTAGGAGAACCTTTCCGTTACTACTAAAATTTTCTCGCGAACCAAACAGACAAAACCAATAATCTCTTCTCCGTTACCCAGAAGCTCTACTACCCGTTAATCCCAACTATAACAACAAGAAAAACTTTTATTAAAATCTATTGGGTCAAAAGAGCTTACTTCTTTTATTAACGTATTATGGTCAAGTGCAGGTGCAACAATCCACCACAAATACTGCCTAAACTGGTACAAAGTGCCGTTTACTCTTTTGACTTCTGTAATCCCAACCCAACATATAGAATGTGCTTAAATCTATTTTGATTTCTCCGCTCAGCTGATTTGAAATTTGGATGAGTATTACAATGCCACTCCAATGGCTGCTTGCTGACTGAGCTGTTCTTGTGGTATGTATCTGCTTTATTTTATTATTAAGCAGTGTTTTTCTTTCTTTTCATTTTCCATTGTTCCAACAATTGGATACCCAGTATAAAAAATGCTTGTTTGTGGATTAATTGATTCCTGGTTTCGTGGGTTTGTTTTAGTTTTCTTATTTATAGTTTTCTGTTAGTTGAAAGGTTACATTTTATTGCTTAGGCAAATTTTTAAAGCTATGTGTGCTGCACCGGGTTGGTGGTCAATCATTTTCTTGGAATCTCAATTGGGAAATGTTTTTGTGCTCTACTCATGTGACTGAGCTATTTTTTATTTTTTTTAAATGCCAATTTTGTTGTTTAAGCTTGTTTTGTGTATGACAATTGAAAGAATTGACCACTTCTTTAGTCTTTCCGTATCCTGTATAAAGGGTCTTCCTGAAGTGCATTTAGATTTTGATAATTCTTGTGCAATTTAAATATTTAATCAACATTTTTATTCCTTTTCAGTGTTAAGTAGTGATAACTTGGAAGAAGACTATTGAAATGGTTTGTTTATGATAGAGAGATTTGGAGTGACTGTCAGTTGTGTTGGCAAAAATTGCTGGCTCAATGAAATGATGTTCTGGCAATATCTAGCTTTGTATACAAAACACAGTAATGAAAAATCAGGTAAACCCCGAAGCAGTCATAATATTAAGCTTTAGTTTATGAACCAATGATGGTTGGTTTCTTTTGTGCAGATTATATTTTCATCCAAATTGACAAAGAAATCGCCAACTCTTCTCTGGTTGGTTTTTCTTTTAACCGTCATTGGATTTGGAATATATATTTGGTATTTATGCTTCTGGCAGATATATATTCCTTTAAAACCCAAAGAAGTATCCATTAACCATGTCATGAAGGAAACTTGTTATGTTCCTGACATTCCATTGCAAGAAATAAACTATGTGCATTTTCCACATCCCAAGACTTATAGGAGGTTGTACCTTTTTTCCCCGATTCCATCACTGGTTCCTTAATGTGTAGCCCTAACTTTTCCATTAACTATTAACAGGGAGGAATGTGAATGTACCCCAGTTCGGTTCTTTGTTATTATGTCCCAGCAGAGATCCGGAAGTGGATGGTTTGAAACTTTGTTGAACAGTCACCCCAATATAAGTTCAAATGGGGAAACATTTTCTGTGAAAGAAAGAAGAAGTAATATGTCAACCATTCAGGCAACTTTAAATTCTGTATATAACCTAGAATGGGTCAGTAGTGCTGCGAAAAATGACTGTGTAGCTGCGGTGGGATTCAAGTGGATGCTTAATCAGGTTTGCTGAACACCCTTTTTCTTGTTTCTGTCTTAACAATCCCAAAATATAAAATTTTTCCATTCAGGATCACTTCTTTCTCCACTATTAATTTATCGGGCTTTCTTTATGTACTTCATATGCATGCTTCTTTGCCTGCTATGCAAATGAATATTTAGATTTCTTCCCAGTTTGAGATTTCAATATCTGTCTTGAAGATCTCTTGCTAGATTCTTTAGGAGTGACTTCTGTCTTTATTTTCCAGATCTTTTTGTTAATGCAACTTCCTAGTTGGAGAATATAACTCATCCTTATTTTTATATCGCCTTGCTATTGCTTATTCATTGAGCATTCTTTTTTTTTTTTTTCAGGGTGTGATGATTTACCACAAAGAAATTGCCGATTACTTCAAGCAGAGGGGAGTATCTATAATATTTCTCTTTCGGAGAAATCTTCTGCAGAGACTTGTATCTGTGCTGGCCAATGCATATGATAGAGATGCAAAGCAAATTAATGGCACCCATAAGTCTCATGTGCATACAAGAGAAGAGGTCTATCTCACTTTCTATCTTCTTGTTTATCTGATCATGTCGGCTTATGAGCCTGCAAATGTCTGTTTTATAACTTACTTGAATCCGCTTCATAATTCATATAATTTGTCGGGTTCCATTTCATATTCTATATCATGGAAAAAACTACTTCTGCTTGCATGCAATTTACATGTTCCCTCTTCATCTCACATCCCCCATGAGTAGAAAATTGAGCGAACTGAATAGATATATGGTTTGAATTCTGCCTCAGCTTGGTTCCTTTTCTTGTATGCTCAAGTATTGCTCTTTCAAAATGAATCCCAAATCTTGATGTTTGAGCTTTGCTTTATCAGCAGTTACTGCAAACTGTATTTGGTTGTTCTTTATTATTGTCTTTTTATGAAAACAGAGATGCTGAATACCCTTTTAAGGATCAGCTTAAAACAGAGGCCTTGAAGCTAAAAAGGGTTTTGCACTATTTATGTGGGCACTTTTCTACTTTTTTTTCAGAATTTATTTACTATTTAATGAATGTTTCCACTAGACTAGAAAACCAAAAATCTACCCTTTTAATAGTGTGACATGCTTGATGCTGTGTCCTTACACATCCGAATGTCGTGTACCGTCTCTTTTGGTTAAAACTCCCATTCAACGGTCCCTATCATCTCTTAGGGCAATCCCTTGAACCCATTTCAGGGAGAAACATAAACAAGAACAAGCCACGCTACAATTAGCATAGTTTCCGGTTCTTCTTTGATCTCTCTTGCTAAACCTTCATCACAGCTTTGATTCCTGTCATTTGCAAAATGTGCCAGTATTTTGAGCATCTAGAATGATAATGTGGTTTGAGATATCACCTATATTCAATTATCAAGAGACTGGTGGGCTTCATGTTAAGAGCTAGCAACTGTTCAAGTTGTCTAGTTTATACCTAAATGGGATGAATTCCTAAATGTTTTAATCGAGTTACATGGGAAATCAGTGTACTGATGCTGGTAATGCTGCATTTCAAAGTGCATTCTAGCAAATGATGGAATCATTCTCCAGTAACAAACTCTGAATGAGGAATCAGTTTAACAAGTTGTCTTCCTTTTTCATAATTGAGCATTCAAATAAGGATGAGCAGTATAGCGTGAAAGGTGGCTCCACTGTTTACATGTCAGATAGAAAAGTTTGGTAAATGATGAATAGTAGAACAAAATGTGGTCATGGAGTGGACTTTTCTTTTCTGGGTTGCTCATATGCAGATCATATTAGAAAGTTCAGTCATCCTTTATATTTCCTTCAAAACTAAACATTAATGTATAATTTAGATAGCATAGATGTCATGTAGCACCCTGACAATTGCTTAAAGAATGTTATTTTCTAATACTGTAACAAAAATTTCTATTTCCTTCATGGTAATGAGGTTGCAGGAGAAACATTAACAAAGCATTGTGTTTAGGCTAATACAGAATCTTTCCTTATGCCATTATATGTTCATCAATGTTTTCTTCAGGCGGAAATACTTGCACAATTTAAACCTACACTCAACATCAGCTCTTTGCTATCAGAGTTTTCCAAAGCTGAGCTTGCCATGGCAGAAGCTCTGGGATACTTCAAAAGTTGCCGCCACTTAGTTATGTACTATGAGGATCTCATGAAAAATCCTAAGGTAAACTTAACAAAGAAGACCAACATTATTTGATATTGTTTGGAATGTCAATTTCTATAATCGTTAACGTATAAAGCAAAAGCATCATCTGATTTGAAACAAGTTTTAATTGTATAACCAGTTTAACCATATGCAGGCATTATCTGGTGCACAACTGTTTCTAAGAGTTCCATTAAGAAAGCTAGTGAGCCGCCAAGTGAAGATTCATGTCAAACCTCTTTCTGAACAAGTTAGTAATTGGGAAGAAGTTTACAAGACACTTGAAGGATCAAAATATGAGTATTTTCTACAGCACTTTTGATAAAAATTTCTTAGTTATAATTATCTGATTTCCCAATACATGCACTGTACATTTTACAAATATGAAATCCCACATGTAATTTGATTATTTGAGTAAAACACAGAAAGAAAAATTGTCATTTACTTGCCCACCCCGTTATTATTTCTCTTTGTTAAGTTGGAAATGCAGAAAGATTAGATTTTTGTTTAAAAAACAGACATCTAGTTTGAGATTTTTTTTTTTTTATCTTTACATAATAAGATTTATTACTTAGTCTGATCTTGAGGGGACACCTTTCGATCTGTGAAAAGGAACTGTCTTCCACTATATGCAACTCTAAGATATGCAGCAGGTAACTTGCGCGCAAACCTTTTCGGAGAAGAAAATGGAGGAAACTTGATATGTTTGCATGCGTATATCTTTGTTGGTTTGTCTCTGAAAATAACTTCAGAAGTATATTCTGGTTTTCTTTGTACTATGAAGCAATGGCATTAGGCTTTGAAGGGCAATTTTGCATGCATAGAAGAAACAAGTGGGATGAGTTGGCAGCTTGTCTATGTCTCTTTACTGTAAGGAGTCTTTTGCCTTTTGTATTTCTTTTCTCATTTTATTTTTTATGCTTTTCTTATTCACATAAATATTCTTCTTTTACAGAATTCATAATATATATATTAAGATTATTATATTTTATAGAAATAAGACATTCTTCTTCTTTAGCCATCACCAAGTTCTTGTGGGGAACTTTTTTCTCTTTTCGAATTTTCGGCACGCGTACATTATATGAACATTTGAAGCATTTGAGCACACTTTATTGGAAGTGATCAAACTGGATTCTATAGCATCTTAATTGTTTCCTATATGTTTGTTTGTTCAGGATGTGACTATGTATATTGTATGAACTTGTCTTGGTAAGTTTTGGATAAATTTATATTTCTTTTTACAGACTAGAGAAGATAAGATGCAATGGCCTTAATGGAGGGGCTGCTGTTGGATATCTTACCATCATACTTGTGATGATCACTATATGGTTCTTATTTGATCAAGCTTTTCTGAATGCATCTAAGCTCAAGATTTTGTTCTTCATCAAATTGATCAACAACAGGTTAGTTTTTTTTTTTACCAGATGGGATAAGTGACTATAGCACTATTTTTTGAACAGACTGACTCGCATTTGAGCCATAAGACGGACCTATTCTAATTTAACCAAAAATCTCGAGTTACAGTTGTGGTAATGTAGACAAGTTAAAACTCAGTAGAGAGAGAGATTTGCCGCCCTTAGTGGTTCTGCCCAGTTCGAGTTTAGATTATTCGGCACTCGTGTTTTTGTGGAAAAAAACCAAATGGTTTAATAAAAAAATTTATATATAATATTGTATATGTTGCTCACAAAATAATGAGATAGAGACATCAATTTTTATTTTTCATCCATGATTAATAAAATTTTATTTTTCTAATTTTATAATGCAAAATGCAAGTAATTTTCATTCATGGGTCAGCCATATATTGAATCAACTATTGGTTTATTAAGGTTATGGATTAGGAAAGAAAGATTAATAGTGGATTATTATCTAATTAAGCATAAACAAACTTGATTAGTTTGCAATTACTACAAATAACTACGGAAACTTGGAGATTCACTTATCGCAAAGGAAATGTGTCATCCATAATATTTATGATTTCAACGAATCGTCAATCGAAAAACATGCAAATGGTAGTGTTACTGTAAAGGATTGAGAACACTACCGTAAAGGATTGAGATGAGAAGAGGGAATTCTGATATTTTGATCCGACAGCATATTTAACCTTTAATTTGTTTTACTTGATTTAAAAATGAAACCTAATTACTTATATTAGAAGAAAAATAAATAAAGAAAATAAAAAAAATTAATTAAAGAGAAAAATAAGAAATATGAAATTAAAGACAGGCCCTTTCTCCCCCACTAGTCCCTGCATCAATTTGCATTTAGTCCTGTCATTTCAGACACTATCCCCTAATTATTAAGGTCACATATCCCAATTATTTTTCTTTCTCCTCTTATAATTGTCCCTTGCAATAAGCACAATCCAACCCACCCAACTAACGGCCGGCTGCAGCCCGCTGGGCCATGGTTTGGAGGTGGGCTAAAACGTAGTCGACCCGTTAAATCGTCGGGCCGGTTAATCGGCGGTTCGAAAACGATTCACAGTTTATAACGGTTACAGTTCAAAATTTCGTTCAACCTGAACCGGATCGCCGACTGAATGATTCCGGTTCCGGTTCTGGGCCAACTCGGGCGTATAGCCACGTCTACACCCAACATTTTTTTTTAATTTTTCTCAAAATTTTATTCAACAATTTTTCACAAATTAAGAGATTATTAATATATTATTTCTTTATTAAAGATTTTATCACAAAATAAATATATAAGTTAAAAAAATTTAGTGTTATTAATGGAAAAAATTAAGTTAGAATTATAATTGAGTTTATAATATTATTACCTACAAAAATTATAATTAAAAATAATCAAACTACATGAAGTTTTGTTAAATTTGAAACTATAGATGATGGTTGTTGTATCTCTCAATTATATATAGGAAAAATTATTATAAAGTCCCTAATGTTTTAAGTAACTAACTATTTTGTCCTTATATGTTTAGGAATGTATTGATTAGTCCATGAGTCTTATTCTATTACAATATTCAGTCCTCTTACATTTTTTTTAGTTTACATATAAAGTGCATTTGCATAATTTTATATTATGCAAAAAATATTAGGCAAAATTGTAATTTATCCCTATAGTTTTATTTAATTTATATGTTTATCTTTGTATTTTTTGAAATAAATTTTTTATCCTTTTATTTTAAAAATTATTACTATTTTATTATTTTTTGTCGAAAATAATTATGAAAATTAATAAGTCATGTCTTATCTGAATTGTTTATTTACTCTTATTATAAATATGATATTTGTTTTGACTAAAACAATACTAATATGTTAGAAAACTAAAAAATCAACAGATTGATTGATCGGTATTTTAGCATTTTTATCAAATATATATTGTTTCAGTCAAAATTAATATTATATTTGTAATGAAAGTAAATAAATAATTCAAATGAGACAGTACTTGTTAATTTCCGTCATTGTCTTCAACCGTTCTGTTCCATCATCATTCCTAACATGTATCTTAAACTGTTCTGTTCCGTTGTCATTCCTAACATTCAAACTTCGACGAAATCACATCATGTTGATGAAAGAAAATTGAGAATGAAATTGGAAAATCCATTAATTGTGGAATTTTTTTGGGTGTATGAAAGGTTGAGGAATCAATTTAGATGAGATGATTGGGGATGATTAGACCCCCATTTTGGAATTGTGGAAGGTGCTCCACTTTATTTTTTAACCCTTTTTCAAGTTTCATGTGGGAGGAGAGTTCTATGTTTCGTGTATATATGTGTTTTCGTCACCCACACACACACACACATATATATATATATATTTTAAATTTTATACATATCTTCCTTTTTAAGTGGAGAAAAATCTATGATTGATCATAATTAAGGAATGCAAAGTTAATTTTTCATAATTGGAAGATGACTTCATCTTGTATTTTTAAGATTAAATTCACCATTAAAAAAAAAAATTCATTGATTAATCAGAAAATATATACTTTATATTTATATTAAGTTAAGGTCGAGTATTCGAATATTGTCACACAAATAATATATCTTCCTAATTAAGGCTTGTGTGGGAGCAATTCAGTTAAAAATTGAATCGAACTAAATCGAACCGAACCAATCTATTAAATCAAAAAATCAGTTCAATTTGGTTGGTTTCGGATTGATTCATGGGTTGCTAATATAATCTAAGGGAATCTAATCTAAATACCCACATCGCATGTTCTGATAAGAAATCAATGAAAAAAAAGGAAAAAGGAAAAGGGTTTATACAGCCCTGCGAATATATTCAATTATTCTTTTATATAAATTAGAAAAAAAGGTTAATTATATACCTAAGTTAAGAAATTAATTAAAAATTAAGCTAAACTAATTTGATTTATAAGTTGATTTTGCATATGTGAGATTCACAATGGGAATATATGATGTATTCAAAAGTTGTTAGGGAACCAAATATATATATATTAGTTGATTATGTATGCATGTTTTATACATGTAAATATAATATCTCCCAATTAATGCTTGCAACTTATATGGGTACATTTGAAATCGTAATCGAAAAGTGATTCATTTTGCACAAAATCAATTAGTTTGTGATTTACTATCAGTTCCTAAAATTTTACATAATATATTTTCAATTCTCTTTATTTTGTAAATTGTATTATCGGATTTCTCAGATTTAAAAAATTATACTATTAGGTCATTCCGTCTAAAAAAGACGTTAGTCAATTGGAAAAGTCAACGATTTTGTTTAAAATTTTTTAAAATGACAAAACTACTATTTGGTTTATTTGAATCGGATCATGATTTATTTGAATTAGAACAATCTAATTAAACCTAATTTTTAAATCAAACCTTTATTATTAACGAAATAAACTTTTTTTAAAAAAAAATCTTTTGACAAAATGGCAAAAGCAAAGAGATATGCACTTGGAAAATTAACTAATTGAATCAGAATAATAATTTATAAAATAGAGGTGTGAAGTGAATAATCAGATTCTTGTTGGGTTGATTAGTTAAGAAATTCAATTGATCATACGGTTGTAATTAATTTAAGCAAAAGTTTGATGACTACGTCATGAGAATTTAAGTAATTTTTGCATGGCTGAGAATGTGGCCTACCCACCAACTTTCCCCCTCCCTCCATTATCTATTTGTTTAAACCATATTTAACAATTTTAATATCCCTTAAATCTAATTTATCAACTACTAATTGAAATAAGGTTCTAAACTCTTCAAATATGATTCAATATTAAAGCTAATTAGAGAATGTGATTAGAAGAAAATTAACTCAAAATCTGTATTAAACATAGTTTTTAAGGCTAAAAATAAAACCAATAGTGGCAACACTATTCCAAAACAGAGGCTTACTTGTATGATATGTCGCTTGCAACCTTGCATCACTGCAACTATGAAATATGACTGGGAAACACACTCACTTTGCTACGTGTACCCAACCCCCATCTCTCATATTATGTACTAGTACAGTTCGCTTGCCGGAACTGTCAGACCTTGAACCACAGTTAACCTTAAATAGTGGAACCATAAGGACTAAGGAGACCGGTCTAGTTTAGGTTCAAGAAGTATATGAACCGTAACTATAATCGACCAGTAATTGGCTAGAAACCATCTAAACTGCCGATTCGGTATACTCAACCAATCTAGTTCAACTTGCCCAACTCACAGGAAATCTCCCAAACCATTGGTCCGCTGATCCAACCATGAATCGCCAGACCTTGAACCGTCCATGAATAACCAAGTCCATGGTTCGGTTCAGGTTCACCATCATCTGAACCGGACCCGAAACGGGCCCTATAGTGACCACATCTTTATTTAATATATTTTTTTCTAAAAAGATTAAAACAAATCTACTGTTTTTACATTTGCAAACAAATAGTATCAACAACAGTTCCTTTTTGAGAGCTTATAAATAGAAGTACTAAGAAAGATTATCCTTAGGAAGAAACACAAGAACTAACCATTTCCTTTAGTGTATTCTTCTTCCTCTCTAAACATATATTCTCTCTTCCTGTTCTTCCTCAACAGTTCATTTCTTGTTTGTTTCTCAAGAAAATGAAGAATCAGTTAGGTTGCTGTCTTAGGTTTCTAGAAACTTCCAAACCCTATTTAGCCATGATTTCATTACAATTTGGGTATGCAGGAATGAACATTATAACTAAAGTTTCACTTAATCGTGGCATGAGCCATTATGTTCTTGTGGTTTATCGCCATGCTTTTGCTACTGCAGTTATAGCTCCTTTTGCTTTCATTTTCGAAAGGTTAAATATAAATTTCTAACTTAAAAAAACTAAGTTTTGTTTTTTTATTTTATTTCATACATATAAATATTCTAACATAAAATTAATTTTTTTAATGTTTTCCAACATTTCAGGAGACAACAACCAAGAATTACATTTTCAGTGTTTATGCAATTGTTTGTGCTTGCTTTACTAGGGTAATTAATTAATTAATTAATTTAGTTTTCTTATTAATTAATTAATTAATTGGAATTAGTAAAACAAGTTATTAATTAATAATAATCTTTGATTATATGCAGACCTGTGATAGACCAAAACTTTTACTATGCTGGTCTGAAATTTACTTCACCAACTTTCTCTTGTGCAATGAGTAATATGCTTCCTGCAATGACATTTGTCATGGCAGTCATATTCAGGTAATTAGCAGCTTCATAATTAGTCAAGGATTCTGCTATTTACAGAGTAGAACTTGCTAATACCATACATGCAATTAAATAAGTTTAAGTTTACAAGCTGCTCTAGCATTAGCAAAATCTACTCTGAAAATAGTGTCATTTTCAATTTAATTATTACAGAAGCTTAAGCTTTTTATATGTAATATTTTACAGAATGGAGAAGCTAGACTTGAAGAAAATAAGGTGCCAAGCAAAACTAATAGGGACATTAGTTACAGTAGCAGGAGCTATGTTGATGACACTGTATAAAGGACCTATTATAGAATTGGTTTGGTCCAAACATGCACATGATCAAAAATCCAATACAACCAATACTACAGAATCCAATGATAAAGACTGGTTTAAAGGCTCTATTCTTCTCATTTTGGCCACTCTTGCCTGGGCTTCCTTGTTTGTTTTACAAGTAATTACTCCTTAATTTTCCTATTATGTTTTTAAATATTCTTCTTTCCTTTTTCGGGTGCATAACCATCGAAATCTGGAAGTTAAATGGACCCTGACTAATTTGGCTCGAATTTAGAAAAGCTCATGTAAGGAGTGATTCTATCGAGTGCTCTGGGTATTTTTCATACCCAGAGCTCGAATTCGATACTCCTAGTTAAGAAAGGATGAGTTCTACGAACCCTTCCTGACACACCTTAATTATATATAACTACATAGCTCTAACTAAACTCAAACTAGAGACTTACTTCTACATCCTGACACATATTGTTTAGTTATATAAAGTGATAATTGTTTGAGCAAATTAACTTATTTATTGCATGTAAAATGGTGTATTACAGACTAAAGCATTGAAGACCTACAAGAATCATCAGCTTTCTTTAACATCACTTGTATGCTTTATTGGAACCCTACAAGCTATAGCTGTGACCTTTGTAATGGAGCACAAGCCTTCAGCTTGGACTATTGGCTGGGACATGAATCTTCTTGCTGCTGCCTATGCTGTAAGTATATAGTATATATATATTTTTTCTTTAATTTCTTTTCTTATTCTTTTTATTTTTTCCTTTTTTGGTTTTTTATTTAGCAATTTTTTTTTTATTTTCAATGAATAGGGGATTGTTACATCAAGCATTTCTTATTATGTCCAAGGATTGGTGATCAAGAAAAAAGGTCCAGTTTTTGCAACTGCTTTTAGCCCTTTGATGATGATCATTGTAGCCATCATGGGTTCTTTTATTTTGGCAGAAAAGATCTTTCTTGGAGGGTATAATTCAATTTCCCTTTTTTTATTTATTATATTATTTAACATGGGTATTAATTCATTATTCACATATCCAATATTATTATTCTATAGTATAGTATCCTATAATATAGCATCTTTATCTAAGTTTTATGCATGTTACCACTTTTTCCTCATTAGTCTATAGAATATCACAAGTGCAGTTTCTACATGTATAGAAACACAAAAAAGCAACCCATATGCTGTAGCTCAGTTGGCAACGCAGGCTAAGTTTGTGAGAAGAACTTCAAGTTCGATCCTCACTAAATACACCTGCAGGGACGAGTGAAGAATCTTAATTGTGACTAAACTCTGAACTGGATTAGTCGATCCTAGTGTACTGGCTATTAGGCTCTAGACACTGGTGATTCATCCAAGAAAAATACATCATGAGGTTTCAAAAAATAAGACGTACAACATACAGAAACATGACAGACTATCTACTAACATTTGTTAATAGATTTATATTAAACATATCAATTAACAAATAGTATATTGTGATTTGCAGAGTGGTAGGTTCAGTACTTATAGTAATAGGACTTTACTCAGTTCTATGGGGAAAACACAAAGAGAAAATGGAACTAATGTCAGATGATGATGAATCAATACCTGATCCAGTAAAAGGTGTTCAAGGAAATGGGAATTCAATTTCAATAATTGAAGATATTGAAGCTAATGAAATCGATTTACAGAAAGCAGAAGCTAAAAGTAATAAGATCACAACAATTGCCATTCAAATGCCTGATGAGCTTCCAAACAAATCAAGTCAAGAACCAAAAGCTTAATGGATGACAAGACAAGAGAGAATATATATATATATAAATTAAATAGGCTCTTTTTTTTAAATAATTTTCTTTTCTTTTAATCCCCATTATTAAAAATATGGGGCTTTGTTTGTGTTTCCTTTTTTCTTTTTCTTCTTAAGTTTTGTACTCTTTTGCCATATGATTTAAATACAAATCCAATATAATTAAGTACTGATGATTAATTATATATCAAATAAATTTATATAATATTCAAGAATAAAGAAATATACACGTGTTGGAATCTGCTGACGTCTGATGCAGATTCCACTGAAAATTAAGAAGGGCTAGGTGGGTTGACATTTTTCATAAATGCTATATATATATATATATACTAGATTATTCATATAATTTGTAGCAATCATTTTTACACAAGTAATTATCTATACAAAATCATCAAATTTTGGGGTCCAATAAAATAATATAAATGGTTTAAATCTCACTATACATAATTTGGTTTAACTTTATTGGTAACCTAAGAGGTTAACTTTGCTTAAAAGCATGTGTTTGCAACTTAATCTTTTGCCTAAGATATTGATTCTTTAGATATAAACAACTTCAAATCATCTTAATTTGATTATTCCAAAAAAATAATATACATATATATAATAAGAGAATATCATATTGGGTAGAGTTGCACCACAAAAGAATGTTCTAAAAACATAATTCCTTTTACTTTTCCGACACAATAAACTATATTAAGATCATTATATTAATTAAGCATCTAATTATCTGGATATATCACCTATAGACAACAAATTAGAAGAATAGAAAGTTCTAAATTATAGATTTAATGATAATTATAATCATAATAAAACATTAAACGGCTTGATTCCTAAAAAATGTACATTAACTATCAATTAGCTTTATTTAATCAAATCAGAGACAACTTTAACAAGGAATTATTTGTTCACTAAGAATAACCTTCACTATGTTAAATCATGCAACAGCTGAAGAGAATAAGAATCACTCTAAATAGTACTTTTCAAAGGAAGATTTATGTCTGTATCACATTAGAATATTCTTATTTTTGTGTCTATTAAATCAATTGCATAGCATAAAAAGATAAGTTAAAAGTAAGTTTAAAAACATTTCAGTTATCTTCTTATAAGTTAAAAACTGCTTATAAGTTAGTTTTAAGCCAAATTATATGCAATGAAAGAACACTCAAAGTAAAAAGCTCATCCAATATATTCGCGATAACATCACAAAATTTTATTTAAAACAAGCAAAATATAAATACAACAGAATCTATTACTTTTGTTTGAAAACAAATAATTACATCAATTTCCATTAATGCAAGTGAAAGTTTACTTTTTGTGCACTTTGATTCAATATTCCCACATGTAATGTCATATAAATAGAGGGTGCCAAAGTAATTGATTCTAGGCTGCTATATATCGATTAATCAAGTCAACTTGTGATTCTATTCTTTCATTTTTGATACAAATCACAATGCAACTTCATTAATTCTTCCTCATAGAATTTCATTTCTTTTTAAATATAAATCAGGAATAAAAAAAACAAACAAAGAATATTTATATAAGAAAAAAGGGAAAAAATCACAACAATAAAGAAAAGGACAATGTTGTTTTGGGCAAGAATTTTACAAATAGGATTTAGTATTTTAACTTGTCAAAATGCTAAAAGCTAATTGTATTATGTATGACATTCGCTAATCTAATTTACCTAATTTTTAAAAGTTCAAACACCTACTTAAACATATAAACAATTGATTTTATTGATTTGTATGATGTAAAATATTATTAGATTTATCATTTTAATGATTAAAAAACCTATAAGTGAACAAAAAATGGCAATATCTATGAAAAAAGAGAAGTATGAACAAAGAATCAGAAATATCTTTCATGAGGGCCAAATAGGAAACAAAATGAGTATATATATGGTGATGGTCATTTTCATCAAATAGATTGAAAAAACCATGTCAATAGGGATAATGCAAACATACCCACTTGGATGACGAAACAGTATAAGTAATTATATATACTTTATAAGACATTGCACCAGAAATCACTTGGTGCATGTCGGCTGCCTTGTATATATATGTATATATATAAAATATAATAACATTATATGACAACGATTCTCCACATAAAATTTGTATTACGCTAGCACTTTATAAGAAGCACTTAATGGAGACAATAGACTTTGCACAATCTACGTTTACAGCATTAATCTCATTAATTATTGTTTTCATTTTTTTTGTGGGTATATATACTCATCATCATCACTTGAATGTATACTCACCATACAGCTGTTTTGTGTTTCTTTCACTTAATTTTCATTGATTTGTAGGTTCGTTTGTTTTAAGTATACCTATTTTTTGAGAAGTAAAATAAGTTATTTAGTAGGAAGTTAAGATTAAAGATGTTTGTCTTCTCAAAGAAAAAAAGATTGAAAATGTTTGGTTATTATATTGAATTCCCAAAAGTAATTTTTATTAATATAATATTATTAATGTCACATATAATTTACCTCAACCTCACAATAATTTAGTTGCATTTTTTTATGAATAATTTCATTATTAATGGAATAGTAAGATGACTTAAGGCAAAAGAGTGATTTGTTTTTTAGATATTGTAAATGTTTCTTTGTTAGGTGACATTCACCAATTTTGCTTCTTCCTTCATTCTTCCACTAATCTGTCAACTTATAAAATCAATTATGGATTCTGATGTCTAAATTAATAAGATTTATTAAGAAAAGTGAATCCCTTATATTATTTTTCATTAACTAATCCATATATAAAGACAAAAACAAGCTAATCTAAAAAGAAACTAACTAGCAAAATAATTAATTAATCATGATGATGCAACCTCAACAAAGCCTATAAATGAAAAAGGAAATTGGCAAAACTTCTATAATCCACTGTTCTGAACTGTAGAAATGCAACCAATACAATGATAATAGAAAGTGAAGTATCATCAAGACAATACCAATTCCATTTTTCACCAATAATATGCCTTTTGACACTTAATACTAATAAATAATGTGTAGGAGTAGCAAATGGTGGATTGAGATTATGAATCTGGCCAAGCACACTAACCCCAAAACATTATTTTTCTAACTCATAATAATTTTAAAAAAAATAATCTGCTGAGATAAATTGATAATGACTTAAGATTAAGTAAAGATGATAATAATAGGTCAAGCATTTATCATGTTAATTTGTGCAGTTTCATATCAGACTATTAGGTACTAGGTAGGCCTTTGTTCTATATTGCTTATTTCAAATTGGGCCTGTATATTTTGATACTTCGGAATACACAATTGGGCTAAATTTTGTTTTGGGCTAATCCATATTAATATGCTATCAAAATATCCAAGAAAAGAATCGCATCAAACATCCTAAAACTGAAGAATGATTTACATGATGGCATCTTAAGCAAATGAGAAGAGAGTGAGAGACTTAGCTGCCTCGAGAGGCTGAATCATCCTTTGGAAGAGCAACGTAGTTCACAGGTGTTGTATTTTGAATCCTGCTTTCTCTACGTTCCTTCCCAGATGAAAATACATGGCGGCCAGGAGTTCCTATACGACGAGCTATAGGTGTTCCGGCCATGGTGTTAGCATTTGTACTTTGGCCTAATGGCTTCTTTACTGGGAGTCTTGAACCATAAATTGCCTCTTGTTCAGCAGCAAATTGTTCTTGCTGGCGTTTTTGCTCCTGCGACAGTTTTATACAATAAATAGAATAATGTAAATGTAAATTAATTGCATTTGCAAGCTGATCATTTGTGTAAATTGTTTGCATGATCAACTCATAATTAAACTTACTTAGTGGAACTAAATATAATCATACCCGAGTTCTACGTTTCTCTTCTTGTCTTTCCTGCCTCAGCATAGTGTATTGTTCCAATGTTTTCAGAAGTGGAGCCTGAAAAACAGATCAATATTAGGTGTGCAAATAACTAAACAATAAAGCAGACAACAGCAAAGCTTGAAAGCTTAAGAATAACCTTATCATATAAGAAGGTGATTCCTTTCTCCAACTCCCATGCTTTCACTTTTGCAATCAAAGTTTCCACAGTAGCTAGAACAACAATTTTGAAAGTTAACAAGGGGCAGCTTAATTCTCCAACTAACCAAATTTAACTCAAATTAAATTAAATGTCAAAATAATTACAAAGTTTCCAAGCAGAGTAATACAAGATGGAAAAATTGCATCTGACCATCAATAGAGCCATGGACTGGTAATAGAGCCATTCCGCAATTGTCAATATTTCATTACACAGTTATAACAAATTTCATAATAGGCTAAAAAATAATCAGCTTTCTAACATGGTTTCCTTGGTCAAATGAAATTGGCAACCTCCGCAGAAGCCTGATTTGGAAATGAAAACAATTTTCATACATCTTGTTTGCTCTTTCACATTTGGTTTACCGAATAGTGGTCACTCTTCAAAAAATTAAGACAACTTAGGATCCAGATAAACCCTATCCAAAGAATTCAAGACCTTGCCACTTATCTGGCAGTAAACCAGTAGGAGCTATAAAGTTTGCAAGTATAGAAATTGGGGCAAACAGGAAAATAATTTCAAGCTCACATGATAGTTTGCTGACCAAGATCCGTGCTTTTTCAGCACGTTTTAGATTTTTGTGCGCTCCTCTTCCTGCATTATACCGATTTTCATCCTGAAAGTTCAATTAAGGTAATTAGGTTAATGATACATGACTTTAACTGATACATCGATCTCTCAATTTCATGGGTGGATACCCAACAGCAGAATCAAACAATTTTTAATATTATTGAAAGATGGTTATTATCTTTTTAATTTATTTTAGTTTAGGTAATTTGAAAAAGTATAGCTTCTGCATAACTCAATATGCAAGAAGGAAAGGCGTCAAATAGCAAATATGGTAGATTATGTGACATGTTAATTAATTACAATGCCGTATGTATAAATAAAGGCTGAAATGGAATATAACTAATGGTACATGTCTTATTCCTGATGACCAATGTGGACTGTAGACAGACGTGCAAAGAAAGTAGGAAAATAAGAAAATCAATACATTTCAATAGACAAATTTGGCAATTGAAAATCGTTATCCAAACAGTCGTAATTAAGTTTAGTTTTTATGCAACTGACCTTCTCATATTCATCTAGCCACCTTTCTTCTTCAGAAGCACATTTCCACTTCTCTACCTTATCCAAAATATCCTTCCGGCTTACTGCTTCCTCTTTAGCTTTTCTGATCTCACAATCAATGCTTACAAGCAGATCAGATAAGTCAACATTCCCTGTGAGACCAGAAAAGATGACATGAAAATTAATATAAATAAGCATAATGTAACAAGGCACATATGTTTTAAATACACCCTCACATAACTTGTGGGCTCTCCTTTTTCACAAAAACCATCCATTTTGCTGAATTATTAAACTTCAAGTTGATTACTCAGAAATAATTGCATGGATGGAAACAAACAGAATAGAAAAATTATTTCAGAACAGCTACAAAATATTAGTAAAGTGCAAGTGAGAAATGAGAACTACCAAAAAGATAACAAAAAAAAAAAGATGCAGTAAAGCAATGATGACTGCTAGATAAATGTTCTCAAAGGAGAAAATATAATCAAAAAACCAAACTGCATTGTATTGCATATGTCAAAAGGAAAATTGCAGAAACAGTAGGAAAGTAAAGAAAGAAAGGAAATGATGCAGGAAGCATATTGGTTGTTTAGGAATTTAATTATGTTCCCTTTCTGTTTTCTTCTCTATTTAGGACTAGTTATTAGTTTCCTTATGTATTTAGGATTACTATTTAGTAAGTTTTACTAATTAGGACTCTTTTCTCGTTAAGTAAGGAATATAACTTAGCTTAGCTAATATAATAGGACAGCAGTAGGCTGTTGTAAATAGTTTATTGTTATTTTTATCAGAAGTATTCAGATTTCTGAATTTTGAGGTTATCTTTACAATACCCATGTTTGTTCCACTACAATCTTCCTAATCTAGCCCTTATTTGTTGAGATTTCCCCAACCCTAGATCCTTCCCCTGCGTCAGGAAAGAACACATAATCAGCATGAAACTTAAAATAGACTAGTCAAAGCTGCACTAACCCCTGGCTTGTGAACCCAATAAATTACGATCATGTAGATGAGAAGAGGAAAAAGAATGACAAGTTCATGAGCAAACCAGATTCTATGAGACTAATAAGGTGTTGTCTCGCTGCATCACTATCGACATCCATATGAACTCCATTGTAGATTTCTTCCAGCTCATCTTGCCTCTTGAAAACCAATTCCTTCAACTTACTGGCTTTGAGAAAATTTAATCGCTCAACTTCAACTTCAACCTACGAATAATATATAACCAAAACACTACTAAATTTGTCAAAAGATTTTGAACATCATTAATTCTGGAAAAGGGGGGGAGGGGTGGGGTGGAAATTGTAGTACCTGCTCAATAACTTCAACAGCAAGGCACCCGTGCATTGAGACCTCATCTACAGGGGAAGAAATTAAGCACTGAACATGGTCCCATTTTCTTCTCTCCTCACTAGGTGTGTCCATCAGATTCCATAGCTCTATCAGCATGTGTCCAAGGTCTTGTAACTAAAATCAGACAAAATTATGAAAGGAAAAAAACAGAACATGAAACAACAAAACATGATCAATAGTATCAACATGAACTTATGATAAAATATTACTACCTTTTAGTTAGAACAAGTAGATTATCTTTATTATTGATTGCAATATCTGATATCTATAACTATCATTTTATTGTTGTAATGTGAGTACTTTCACTTGAATTATTTAAGGAGCACTATATCTCAAAACAGAATGGAATTTTCATCATGGTGTTACCTTTTTCAGCCTTTGTTGCTTCTCCTGCTTTAGTGATTGTATCACAGCTGTTAATCTAGCAATTGTGTCATTGCTAATGCTCTTGGATTGACCATTTGCAGAAGCACCCAAGCTAGGATGAACATCATTAACAATCTTAAAGAAATCCATTGACATTACAGTTGATAGATCATGGATTATCGTAATGTTGCTGTTAACCTTCTGTAACCGCAAGCTCTGAAAATTAAATAGCAGAATGCATAAGAAAAAAATGAAATAAAATAGCTTCTGTAGTTGCAAACCTATAACAGAATACCAGGGGGCAAAAAAAACCTTTTCACTTTGAAGCTCCTTAAGACGTGACTTAAGCTCTCCCAATCTCTTCACAGTTAAATCTTGTTCATCGACCTGTGGCTCAATAAACTTTACAGAACCACCAGTGCTTGCTATTTCTGCACAAATCCCATCAATCTGCAACTGGGTCTCATAAAATTCCTTAGTTCTCCCCAGCTTCTTCAACCCCAAATCTTCCAAAACGGGTTTCAGAGCAGATATCTGCTGCTTTAGGTTACCATTCACCTTCTAAGAAGAGAGAGTAAAAAATCATAAAAATCAGGTTGATCACATTGTTTCAATTCATGATAACAGCAATGATAAAGTCAAAGCTACAGACCCGTGAAAAGGAAAAATTTTCTCCAAGTGCAGAAACAAGTTTAGCAATTTCAGCTTCAGCACTGGCCAATGATTGAATCAAATCAGCTTTGTATTTTCCAGTCATATCAACCTTTCTGCGATATATATCAAGACATTCTTTCTCAAGTTCCGATAGAATTCTGTCTCTTTCTTTTTCAGTCTCCCCAATTTCATCCCATAATTCCTAGATGTAGTTAAGAACACAACAACCATTCAGCATTATGAAGTCTCGGATCTTAAAATCAACAAATGATTCAAGCAACACTTGATAATCTCGATTCACTCATATTCAGAGAAATTAAACTAATCTCTATTATAATGCCTACAAATCAAAGTCAATAGAACAAAAAAATCTTATAAATCAAAATCAATAAAACTAAAACTTCGTAGTTAGTATATGTAAGCCAAGTCACAATCCAACTCAAAATAATTTAATCAGTCAGTAATCAACATTAAATTTAAGAACTCCACAAGATAAATATAATCACAGTAGATTAAAACCTAAAAATCAAAATCAATAAAACTAAAAATACTTAATAGCTACCTATATAATCCAAGTCACAATCCAAACTATAAATCATTCAACGAATCAGAAATCAGCATTAATTTAACAACACTATCCAAAAAGAAAACTATAATCACATTTCATTAAACTCGCTCTGATCGAAATGCGGCAGTACCTGGAGTCTGTGGAGGAGAGAATCGCAAGTAGTGCGAGAAGGAGAGACCGGAGAAAAGAAAGTCGACATTACTGGAGATTTCTTAGACAAAATCAAAACCCTAACTCAAACTCCAACAAGCAATCAAGCAAAGCGTTTTATTTACTAGCGCAGTAGCATAGCATTTAGAGAGAAGATTTGGAAAATTTAATGCGAATATATAATATATATTGAAAACGCGCTTATATGGTAATTCCGTTTTGAAAAGTAGGGTAAGGATTTTTTGGATTTTGGCGCCAAAATCGATTATGACAAATGTTATAATTACTCTGTGTTGTTAAATAACGGTTTTGTTTTTAGGGTATATTTGTCCAATATAATTATTACTGCAAATGAATCAAACAGTTTTAGTGATTGGGAAAAAATTCGATTCGTATTCGAAATTTAAACGAGTCGAATTTTCGAGTTCGAATATTTTACAAACCAAATATAATTATTCGGA
>CANUEY010032203.1:0-13145 GCA_948099555.1 Croton setiger
CTGTGAGCTCGGTTGGGTCTCGGGTAATTCACCCCGCCCTGCTCGAGGACTCGACGCTCCTATAATGCATAATATAACAACCATGTTCAACAATTCAATTTAGGAACCCATATAAGCTATGATGCATGCTTTAATATTTAATTCTCTGATTTAATTGAGTTCTAATTTCAATCCGCTTAATTTTCTATAATTTAAAACTCAATCTCTAAAAATGTCTGCTTTAAAATTATTTAATGTCAATATAAAAATAATTAACAAATCTTTATTTAGCATATAATAATTATAATTAAACATAATTATAATTATTAAAACCATTTATAAACTTTAAATAAACTCTTTAATCATTTAAAATCAATTCATAAATAAAATCTCTAATAAAATATTTAAATCTCTAATTTCAGGCTCAAAACAATCTCTAAATAAATTTCTGATGTCAAAAATTGATTCAGGACGTCGAAATTAGGTTGGTAAGGTCAAAATATAATTTATAAAAGTTTCTGGGTCAAAAGTGCAATTATTAAAACTTTAGAGACCAAAATGTAATTATCCAAAATTACCAAATCTGCCCAGAAGGGCCATTTTGCAAAATTCCAGAACTACAGGGGTCAAATTACAATTTTTATAATTTAAATCTGCTGGAATAAATTGAAAATAATCAAAAATTCATGCTGTTGGACTAAAATGCAAAAACATTTAAAGTTCAAGGGTTCAAAACAGAGTTTACCCAAATCCAGGCACCAAAAGTCAAAATTACCAAAACGGCGTCGTTTTGGCCGCCCGCAGCCCCTCTCTGCGTGCCTCGCGCCCGCGCGCGTGGCTGGATCAAAACGCACGCAGGTCGTGTCGTTTTGATCGGCCTGCTACACGCCCACATCGCCTGCCTTCCTGCCCAGAAACCTGACTCTCCAGCCAACTTCCCAACCACCGTACGTCCTTCTTCGGTAGCTTTTCGGCCAACTAAGACAACCTTTCTCTTCCTCTACATACCCTCTAGCTAACCATCGGAGAAAAATTCCCATAAACCCTCTAGATCAAAAGATACAAGCCCTCAAAGTTGGCACCTCACTCTGTTTTTACCCAATTCCATATTCTGCCTTATTTTTTTCCCAACTTCAGGCGATCGGTACGACCAACTCCGGCGGCCTTCCGGTGATCCAAGACCACCAATCTCTTCTCCTACATGTCCTCTATAACTCTATCGAAGCCGAACTCTTCCATGCATCACAGAGTGAAAGATAAAATGCCTCAAAGTACCCTTCGTGAACACTGCCTAAAAACCAGATTTTTGCCCAAAATTTTGTTTTTCTTTCTCTCTTCAAAACCAGCCCTTCTCTTCCCTTTCTAAAACTTTTAAACAACCCTAAACCATCCCAGAAACATATTGAACACACTGAATTGATGGTTTTTCGCGGATTCTTCTCTCTCTCTTTCTTTCTCTATTTTTCTCTTTCCTTTTCTTTTTCTTCCTTCTCCCACGTTCTTACTCCCTTTTCCACTAACCCAGCAGCACTCTAATCTCTTTTCCACCTCTTCCCTCTTCCCAGACATGCCAAAGACACAATACAGCCAGCAGCTACTTCTCTTTATCAATTAACCCAAAAATATCCTTTTCTTAAACTTAATCTTTAAGTTAACATATTTCTCTTTCTCATCTTTCACTTCTCTTTAATTTTCAGCCACAATTCAAGTCCAGCACCAGCTTAAAATTCATTTTTGGTGTTAAAATAAATAGTATAACACGTGTATGAAATTTCGTAAAAATCGGAATCCGAAAATTTGCCGCGGTTCGATCAGTGCCCTAAACCGAGCCGAAACCTCGACGATTTTCACGGAACCGTAACCGTACGACGTCGTCGTATAATTTTGGTTCCAAAACCCTTTAAATCATGTATGGAAACATATAAAATCATAACAAAATCATTTACTTTAAAATATTGCGCGTTTTCGATATTTTTCGATCACGCGAGCCAAAAACCCTAATTGGCTCCGTTTATGTCTTTCGACGATAAACGAACTTAAAAACTTCTTCTTTTTTTATCATTTTAACTCATTTATAATCATTTCCCAATTCATATATTTCATGTAAATGCCATATATCAAGTCAGACTCTGATGCATTTAAATAAAAATGCATAAAATGCATGTGATGACGTCAAAAAGACGTATGACTCTAGTCGAGGGTGTCACAACAGCGCCCTCTCAATACTCAGCGAAAAAGGTGACACCGATTGGATGGTCGTGTCCTTCTCATCTCTGTGTTGTACTTCCTTCATCATTTCCATCAACTTTGTCTTTTGTAATTTTTTCACCCCAGTAAAGCCCCTCACTATTCACATACTCTTAGTCAGGAGTCCACTCCATATCATCTGCACGATCATCCCCCAATAATCCAGAGGCAGCCTACTTTCCCCACGCTCTTGGGATACAATTCATTTGACACGGCAGGGGCTACCACGATTAGAGGAGCAACCCCTCCGATCATCACGACCTCTACCGTCGTACAAAAGATTCCAACAATTCCTCTCTTCCACCTACTCCTAGCTGCTCCGTCCAATGATGTCCATCATTCCCATTATTTGCCTCATCATTCACACGATTATTTACATGAACCCTCCATTTTGGGTTCCTACTGTTGCAGGTGGAGGCGATTGTTGTCGCTTTCCCATTACTAGGATGGCCATTTATAGGTTTTGTTGCAACATTTGACTTAGTAGTGCCAGTAGTTACTCCTAAGGTAAGGCTGATACAACATTTAACTTTACGTGATCAAACACTTGCCGAGCTGGAGACATTGGAGTTATTTGTGATCAGTGGGTGCTGATAAAAAGAGGCAGATGTTTCTGACCCTAGAGGAAAGAGGTTGCCCACCGTAAGGCGCCTTAAGAAGTCTTCGGGTGAAGTGTTTGGGTTCAGGTTCGATCCTTTACCCTGTTACTGAGGTTCCATCACCCTTGCGGGTAAAGGGTCATGATGTTCATTAAAAGGTGGGCATGGAAGCCGACCCCTGAAAAGGAAGGGAATGGAGGTTGGTTATCCCTTCCTCTTTGGTTCTCGTTCACAATCTCACTTCCAAACATTGTATTCGTTATCTAAGGTCGACTACTGAAGAGCATTAGATTGAAAATCTAAAGGTTTATGCTCACCACACCGATTAAAGGCCTAATATGTGATTAGTCCCCAAAGTGACGCTTGGGATTCCCTTTTATAGGGGAGTTAAGGTGGTAGGATCTTGAGATCGTCGCACCCAATAAAATTTGGCAGGCCTAAGAATATCGTGCTCAATGATCTCGAAGTTTTTGGGGTCCATGGGTTCTAAGTATCAAGGTCGGCTTCCTAGGTGTCGGATGCCACTAAGGTCGGCCAGTGCATAGCGGACCCTCTACTTCTGTCTAATAGAAGAGAGCAACTCTCCCCTAGGATAGGTTCTTGAAAGGGTCGGCCACTAAAGGTGGTTTAAAATAAGCATTTCATAACCATTAGGGTACTACCCTATTGGTTATTTAACGGTTAACCACAAAAATATATTTTGTTGCTATCCATAATCATAGGGTTGTTAAAGGCTGTCGAAAATAGTAACGGAAAATTGTTCAGAAAATTCAAAATTTTCCCAACAAGACTTGACTAAAGCGCGCAATCTCTATTGACACTAGATGGATGCGATATTGACTGCGTTGGCTTTGCCAAAATGTCATCTACTAGTTGGTGGAGCACGTGCTAGCGTGGTTGCAGGAGACGCTGGGCAGAAGGGACAATTTTTGGCATTTTTTAAAATTTGTTGGCCTTTTTAATCCTAGTGTACTTTTTTAAAAATTTTCAAAGTGAAAATGCTAATTTTTTTTTTTTTTTAAGTATAGGTAAGATGTATGCTAAAGTTTCTCGCTTGTCTCTTTTCTTTGTATCAGTTGCTCACCACACACCTTGAGAACCATCTTTATAATTTTCAAAATTATGGCACTAACTTCAGATAGGAATAGTCCATGGGAGAATTGTTAGCTGAAAAATGTAATTCAATAAGCTAGGTTATATGCAATAATTGGAGATCTAAAATATATTAGAATAAAATTTTGAAACCCTGTCATAAAAAAAAAAAAAAAAAAAGGAACTAGAGGTTAAAAGTCCAAGTCACTTGCTTTAGTCCTCTTATTTTTAAGCCGCACTTGATTATAGAGACTCAATAGGTAACTAAATATAATTTTTGGAATTACCATCGATATAAATTAGGAAACACGTGGATTTAATTGGTAAAATTAGCGAAATAATAAGTATTGAAATGTTATTTGGACAATAAATTAGGGTAAGTGGCTTATTGGCGAAAGAAAATAAAGTTTGAGACAAATTGTATAAAAATATAAAATACAGTGGCAAAATAATAAATATGGGAAGCTAATGTACTGGATGTGTGCAAAAAAAAAAAAAAAAACAGTATCTTAAAATTAAATTAATTACAAAATTTGGTCTAAAAATTGATGTATAAAAGAGAAAAAAAAAATTAAGTTTGCAAAATTTATAATTTTATCCATATATTTTAACTTAATTTATATTTTTTTCTTATATTTTTGGAAATAAACTTTTTATCATTGTATTTTAGAAAAATATATTATTTTGTCATTTTTTTTCGAAAAATAATAATAAAAAATTAACAAGTTATATCTCATTTGAATTTTTTTTATTTTAAATATAACATTAGTGTTGAGTGAAATAAGATCAATAAACTAGAAAAATTTAAAATCAAATAGTATTTTACTATTTCCAGTAAATATATGTTATTTCAGTTAAAACTAATGTTATATTTATAATCAGAGTAAATAAATGATTATATGAACATGACTTGTTAACTTTTGTTACTCTTTTTTGCGAAAAAGAATAAAATATTATAATTTTACTAAAATATGAGAATAAAAAGGTCTATTTTAAAAAATATAGGAACAATAATATAGATTAAATGAAAATATAGAAATAAAATTGTAATTTCTCTTTTTAAGTTTAATAAAAGATATGAGTGAATTTTTTTATTTTTTTAAGAAGAAGAAGAAGAAAAGGAAAATTAAAAAGCTATGGTTGGAATTCAAATCTTTTGGGCACATAGATGGGATTATTTAGTTTTTTGGATATTGATGAAATTATTGGAAAGTATGTAATTAAAAATAAATATGGAAGGGCCAAACTGCACGTTATAGTAAAGCTTAGAGTTCTTTCACATTCCTAATTAATTTCCAGAAGTCTTTGTTTATGTGAATATCAACCCAAAATTTATCTTTAGAAAAATTAAAAAACTAAATTCGTGGTAGTTAAAAAAGTTGCCACATTAATTTATTATTTTGAAAGAAAACTAAGAAAAAATCTAAAATTCGCTTCATTTTACTCAAAAACAAAAAGAATATTTTTCTTGTAAAAAATACTAACCTCGAAATATTTTCAGTAAAAAATTCCAAAATTTAAAGAGAAAAAGAATAATGCATGGAAGCAAAATAATATTAAGAAAGAAAAGTAATAGTAGATCTTGCATCTCCAACGGAATAGTGTCTTTGGATGCTAATTAGCTCAAGTCTTAAATTAAATATTGTTGCTAAAAAAAATAACTAATTGCTAACTTTTTAAGTATTTTCTTTTTTATTGTGTTTAGGTTGTTGAGTGAGTCTTAAAAAATCATTTAATTGTAATTAAGACTTGTAAAATTTTGTGAGTTAGCCTTAAAAACTTTAAGTTTTGTGTAAGTTTAGAAAACACCATCAAATTACTTTGGTTAGTGAAATCCAATTCTAATTCTTGAGAGAATTGGAGAAGTGAAAGTAGAATTGATCAATATCTAAATCACTATAAATTTCTTTCTCATTCTTTTCTCTTCTGCTCTTGAAATTTTTATCCGCCAATTCACTCCCTTTATCTTTTTAGTTGTCATTTTGTCAACACTTTTGGACACGCAACAAATTGATATTAACAATGTAGTTGGCAAAAATTGAATTTGAAACATTAACACTCTACACTTTATGTGGAATATAGAATAATCAACAAACTATGTCTTATTGAAATCAAAACTTATTATAATGTCAGAAGAAATTTATAAAATAGAAAAAAAATTAGTAATAGAACTGAACTTTGTATTTGAGAATAATAATGATTACAACATTAAAGTTATTTAAATAATCAAAACTTCTATATCAAAAATATAAATGATAGATAATCCTCACTAAAACACTAATACGACGAAACTAAAAGCACTAATAAAAATCTTATCACTGAATCATATTTATCGTTATCTAGCTTTAAATTGCATCTGTTAATATCCTCCCGCAAACTAAAAAGGGGTTGAAGGCACAGTTTATTGCTAAACTCTTGTTATTGTGATTCTTGCTTCTGAAACATTTTTGAAAAAGAAATTCAATACACTACAAGTCCACAATTTTCTTGAAATTAATTGAACGTTTGACGTTTATGTGATTTTCTGAATTGTTTGTATTCGGAATTGTTTGTATTCTATACAACGGAATTGTGTTGTGTAATATTTGAATTTTGTTTGTTCTATGAAAATTTTGTTTGTTTGAGATTGAAATTTTTATTTGTTCTCAACGTAACAAAACTGTGTTATTTGAGATTGGTGGAAAAAAAAAAAATATTTTGTGATTTGATAACTGAATTGATTGAGTCTTGCGGTTAGGAACTAGAGTTTTTGAATTATAGCGAAAATTCAAAAACTCAATCAAAATTAAGAAATGACAGTTAACCTCAACCAATTGAAAAAAAAAAAAAAAAGTTTTATTTCAATGACATGAAAAGCAGCAACATGTTTTTACGGAAAACAACTAAAAGCAAAATATTTTTATGAAAAAAAAAAAATTAAACTAAAGAGGGAACAATATGTCTAAGGTGACAAACGATTACGAAAAAACATTTTGATAAAGGGTATGTAAACCAAACGATTAGGAAAAAGAAAAGAATGATAACCTTGTGAAGGGTTGAGATTGTTGTATAAATACCTGTGATACCAAGAACAAATTTAAAAAATTGAAAGAAAAATTAGAAACAAAATTGAATTGTGTATTTCAGAATAATAATGATTACAGCAGTAAAATTCTTTACATATTTCTTTAGATAAGTGAAAGATGATACTAACTAAAATGTTAAGAAGGAATTACCTCTTTAATTGAAACATGAATGTGCCAAATCATTAAAATTATAGTTGAAAATCACTAATATATTTACTTTAAACGATTAGTAAACTCATGTAAATAACTTGGAGATAGACTATAACTCGAATGTACATTAGTTATAAACACTAGCTAAAACAAGCTCATCTAATATGGTCATGCCAAATTTCTTATAATTTAAAAAGTGCTTATAAAGAGAAAATTACCTATTTTAATATTAGGAAAACACCCCTAAATATAACCATATTAATACTTTATTAAAACATCCTGAATTCCATTAAAGTTTAAATATACAACAATTACGAATATGTAATATCCTATTCAAAGGTAAAAATTGGTAAAAATGTTCTCCAGCAAAGAGAAAATCATCTCAAGAAATACAATCTTGCACTAGTTGCCCCTTCAATGTAGTACCAAGTCTTGAGTGATCAAATTAAAATGAAATTGCAGTTGTTGTAACCTGGTACACAGAATGATCAACACAAAAACTATTTTTAAAAAACTGAAACCTTAGGAAAAATAAAAGAGATAATTACAATTTAGTCCAAATATTATTATTATATATAGTATCATTTAATACTAGTTTTTTAGTTATCCTATTATTATAAACAATTTAATCCATATGTTTTTAATATTATATTTTTAGTACTTGTATTATTATTTTTTAATTCTATTAAGATTTAAAGGTATAAAAGTTTTAGAAAATAAATATTCGAACTATTAAATATTTTTAAAATAGGATGATTAACAAATTTAATTTTTTCACAATTACATTGTAATTATTTGCTGAATTAATAATTTTTAATAAATGATCAATATTTATTTCTTACTCTATTTATTATAAAAATATTTTAAATTCGCATATTCATATTTTCTCATTATTTTAATGAAACAAAATGATGTGAGGATCAAAAAATAAAATAAACAAAAAAATTAAAGATGAAAAAAATATAATATTAAAATAAAAACTGAATTATGTTATATGTAAAAATACATAATTATATCATCCCAAATAAATACTTACTGGGATCAGTAGTAACAAGCATAGCAGTTCCACCAAAATCACAAGTGCCTCCAGCGGCCTTATTTTTCTGCCAGTAACTATTGAAAGCAAAAGAAGCATGGGCTACCAAAGTATTGGGCTGAAAACATGACCCGTTGGGCTGAATGGACTTGCAATCTGCTCCCGACCCACAAGCATAGTCCAGTGCCGACTGGATTACTGTACTTGGTACGGTGGGCTTTGCAACACACCAAACAGCATATTGTGGCTTTTTTTGCGGCGGTGGTGAGCGAACTACTGGCGGTGGGCTAGCAAAATTGTTGGGCGAGCTTTGATTAGAAGGTGGGTATAGGGAAGGAGGAGCCGTCGCTAATGGTGGTGGATGCGGTGGTAAAGATTCTACTGACGGTGGAGACAATGGAGAGCCAAAGCTATAGGCAGGTTCTAATGATGGCTTAAAGTTGGGTATATTAAACTTTTCTGGGCCGTTGGATATTTGCTCTGGTAATAATCTTGCATCTGCAACATATGCAAATGGCAATGATAAGTAGTCAAGTACACTAGTAGAATAACCAAATAAAAACTAAATAATAACATATAAAGCAATTAATTGACACTTTTCCATGTTTGCAAACATTATCAAGCGATAACCATTTATTCTGCTTATTTTAAAGATGTCATTTTTTAAAATATTAATAGTACAAATAAGATTAATTTCAAAATTTAGCAATATAAATTAATTTTATAAATGTACAAGTCTATAATATTTATGTGTAATTAAAAACAAAATAGCAATAAGAAAATAACACCAATCTAAATGGGTGTTATCGGTTTTCAATTTTGTGTGAGCAATTTCCATAACAAATGTAGTGGTAGTAAATACTCCATTTGTTTAAGCTAAAATAAATCATCATTTTTAATATCTTTATATAGGAGAACTAACAGAGAAATTAGCTTAACTTCGTAGTTTATACTTAAAGCATTAATAACAAATTTCATTAATAACATATTATAATAGTTTTTGTTATTTCTACTTAATTGAAAAATTCTTTATACAAATTGAACCGTCAAATTTGAAATATTTTTTATGTAAATCAAATGAAAAGATTTCAATAAAAAAATATACATATATGCATCGCATCAATCCAAATTAAAATAGCTTCTTACCGATGGAAAGGAAGATGATGGCAGAGATGATAGTGTATGTGGTGCTCAACATCATAGGAAGATAAACCCTAAGCTCCATGCAGATCAAAATTAAGATCTTCTCATTGTGTAGCAGTGTAGTGTCTTCATACATATATAGGAGAGGAGAGGATAAGTATGGTGACGAGAAGAGAATGAGGAGCAAAAGTGGCCCACTTTTTAAGTGATACAAATTTGAATTATCTGAAACAATACAAAAAAGTGTATAGGAAAATCTTAATTATAATATGAATATATTCTTGCTTGGAAGGAGAGAAATATTAAAGTAGACATGTTTTATGTTCTTTTTATCTGCTTCCTTCCTTGCTTAACTTCCACTCAACATCTCATTTACTTTTCTTATTTTTCTAGGCTAAATTATACTACCTTCCTTATATTTTATTATCAATATAATTAATAAATAAATTAATTATACTAAAATTTTGATTGTAATAAAGTAGAAATAAAAAATTCAAATTAGTAATACTATTTCCATTATATAACATTCTATTAATTAATTCTTTTACTATGTTATGATTTAAATATAATAAAATAATAATAATAAATTTTAATTATATTCTATTAAATATGGGACATCCCTAACTGAAAACACAAGTCATGCATATCGTTATTATTGACATAAGTTTTTTTTTATGATTTTTATTACATAAGCATCATTTTTAGTAAGAGATAAATAAAGGATTATTTACTGCCAAGAAATTATATATATAAATATGATAAGAATTAAATTGAAAGTATATGAATGATCAAATGTTTAGAACTTGTAAATTGTTGGCATACGTAAATGAGTGGTACGCTAGGATTTTTATTTGACGCAACTTTTTAAATTACGATGACGCAAATAATTAAAAGAAATAATTATAAAATCAAATAAAAGGAAAATAACTGTTATAAAAAAATATTTTGAGTCTGATCATGTATAGGAATAGAAGAGGAAGTGTGAAAGAGTGAAAACGAAGAAGAAATAGTAGAAACTAGACACAGTGGAGAAGGAAAAAGAGAAAAGAAAGGGAAGAAGAAACTGTGGTGCATGGGGAACCTAGACCGTCGAGGAAGGGTCTGACTGAATTGAGGGGACGGTTAGGGTCAAGAGGACGTCGGAAAAAGGAGTAGACTGCCTGCAAAAATCGAGGTTACTGTTATGTGAACATTAACCCTTGCTGCAGAAGCGTGAGGAAGATGACAATCCAAAACGACGCCCTAGTCTGCGTGTTGAGGTATTTTCCCTCCTTGGTACTTGAATTTTATAAAATTACAAAGTGATCCTTAAAGTAATAAGTTTATTCAATTGGGTCCTTCTAGAAAATTTTAATTATTTTCAATTTAGTCCTTCCGGATTATAATTTTGGGCAAATTATATTTTGGTCCCTGAAGTTCTGAAGCCCTTGCAATTGAGTCCTGCAAAACTTTTAATTTTTTTCAATTAGATCCCTCTGGTTAATTAACTTAGGGATATTGCAAATTGACCCCTGAACTCATTGCCAGTAAGCATATGAAATAAAAATAACTAATATAAGATAAATTGAGTTTAATATTAAACATGAATAGACTTATGAAATATTTTGAATATAGTAGTCGGAAGTTAAAATTCAAATGAAATAAAAATATTTTATAAGTATGATTAATATGATAAGAAAAGAATAAATATTAATTCATGCATTTTATTCATATAAAATATAAATGAAGAAAATTAATGATTTATATTGAATTATACAAGACCATCGAATATAGAAGGAGAGCGAGAGAAGCAACCTGAAGTTTGATTTTAGTTCTATTTGTGAGGTAAGTATTTAGGAATGTTAATTGAAATGATTTGCTATTATGATTTTAATAATATTGATTATTTGTTTGGATTGGTACTGAAGTCCGATGTAACATTCCTATACCTATATGCGTCATTAATAATAAGTCACATTTTCTGGATACATATATCATATCATACGTCAATTAGTAGAATTCAAAATAATTATTACATACCATATTTATAACATATAATAAATACTTTTACTCATACAGACAATTCACAGTGTTATAATTACATAATATACCATATAAATCTAAATAACAAGACTATACATGTGATGCAAAATGAGGGATAGAGGTCTTAGGTTTCAGCTGACCAACTTGTGCAGAATGATTGTAAAGTGCTACTCTTCATGCCGTGAAACTAACATTGTCAGTTGCAGACAAGAACCTAAAAGCATAAATTTGCGATTTTGGTTAGTCACATACTCAGCAAGTATAAACTAATATAAATTAAAATCAATAATAAATCATAAATTCATAACAATAATCAAAACATCAATATGCATATGTTTCCATTTAATTACGCTGTGACCCATCAAGCCAAGTACTGCTCCGAGAATTTCATATAACATATGACTGACCAGTAACAAGATCATGTATGACCCGAAGGTTTATTTATAAATAATATATCGACTCGTAGGTCCCGTCTGTAAAATCATATAATGACCCATGGGTCCTGCTTGTAAAATTTTACAAATACAAGTCAAGATGGTCATAACACCTTTATTAAGTCATGTATGAATGTTTTTGAATGACATCTATATGAATATCACAATTTTCAATATATCTAAATGATCAGACTTTAGTACCAATTCAAACAAATAAATCCACATATAATCAATATCAATAAAATCAATTTATCGGGCTTCAGTACCGATCTAAATAAATATTCAACATATAATTTATATCAATAAAATCAATTGATCGGACTTTAGTACTGATCAAAATAAATATTCAATATATAATTATTTCAATAAAATCAATTGATTGGGGTTCAGAATCGATCCAAAAAAATATTCAGCATATAATTTATATCAATAAAATTAATTGAACGTGTTTCAGTACTGATCCAGACAATTAACTCAACATAAATCAATAATTTCATAAAAGCAAATCATTTCAATTAATATACTTCAAGTTTATACTTACCTCTCAAGCAGAATTAGGATTAGGTCTTAGGTCGCTTTCCTCACTCCCCTCCTATATTAGAGGGTGGTTCTATATAATTCAATATAAATATTTAATTTCCTTCATTTGTATTTCATATGAAATAAAATGCATGATTTAATATTTATTTTTTTTATCATATTAATCATATTTAAAAAATATTTTAATTCATTTGAATTTTAACTTCCAATGTATGGTTACTATATTTAAAATATTTAAACAAAATGCTATTTATATTTATTATCAATCTTAATTTATCATATATTAATTATATTCAACAATATTTATCATAATTGTTGACGGCCCGGTTTTTTTCAAAAACCGCTAACGGGTTGGCCCTCGCCCGGCTTGTTTCGGGAAGCCGTGAAAGGTTACAAAAATTTCGATTTTGAAAAGAAGGCGATAAAGCATTTTTAGTTACGGTGCTGAACTAGTCTGTCTTAAAATCGTTTTGAGTCGCCACCCATTTTGGGAACCGATTTTTTTAGAAAAACCAAAAAGTTTAACTCCGTTTTAATTTTTGGATAAGGCAAGGCTGAACCAGAAATCTAAAGTAAGTGGGTAGGGTATTGTTGACAAAATCATTTTTAGGTTTGCAATGCCGAAACTAGTCGGTCTTAAAAAATTTTGATTTTTATTTTAAAAGAGTTTATTTTAGAAGAGTCGCCACCCGAAAGTTCGGGAAAAATTAAAAAGGTTTTTATTTTAAAATGACTCCGTTTTTATTTTGGATAAAGCACTGATTTGAACCAGAAAAATGGGTAAGAGGGTTGGGTACGTTAGCCGAAATTAAATTTCGACTAACGCCCGGTTCGAAAA
>CANUEY010032318.1:0-20054 GCA_948099555.1 Croton setiger
GTTTGATATTTATAATTTAATGTTGTGGCTTTATATGATATTATTGCTTTTATGTGCTTATTGTTTAAATGTGGTTTACATTTACTGAGTATGCGACTCATCAAAATCGCAACATATGTTTCAGGTCTGCAGTCCGAGTGAGGTACCGAGGCTTCACTAACTTTTGCACAGGTCGGTCCAGCAGGAATCTAGGCCTCTCTCCTCTCACCGTCCATAGTGAACATGTTGCATATAGCGTGTTTTTTCTTTGTTTTGTAAACATAATATTATGCAGTTTTTGGCATGTAAATAAGTATTGTTATGCTTATAACTTTTGGATTAACTAATGGTACATCCATATGTTGTTATATGTAAAATGTTCTATATGCCTATAATGTTTATAGTGTTGTGAATGATCAAATTAATCCTTAATAGGCTTAAAAGAAAAGATGTTTATATAATAACATGCTTAATATGTGATTGGTATATGTATGTATATATATATTTGTATATATGTTTGAAAGACAAAATTAGAAGTAACGTCATCTGACGTATGTTAAGAAAAATGGCCTGTTTTATGACATAGGATTATAGTTAGCGGTGTTACATAGGAGAAGGTCAGTTCAATTCAAAACTAAAATTATACTCACTCATGGTTGGTGTATTTTGATGTTAATATCTATACCTCTAAAATCCCGTATTTGTTTATTAACTGGTGGCACCATTATGGTAATTCGGATCAGATCCTTTCTAAAGAAACCCTCTTAGCCTATCAGACTTATAAAACCAATTATAACCCTAAGACAAATGAAAAAACAATTTCCTTCCTTACTTTTCTTCTGTATGAATTTTTTCATCCCTTAGGTATATCAATAGTATTATGAGATTTCTACAGTTTTTAGAATTACTACTTCTGTTATACTAAAAAAACATAAAATTAAATGGTAGAAGTCCTTCAAAAACTCCACTACTGAAACCACAACTAAGCCAATGGATAGTAAAAAGAGACCATGATTCTTATAGAACTCGTTTAATAAATGATAAAATCAATGGTATTATATAAGAATTTCTTATAAGTCTCTTAAAATCCTTTTAATTTTCAATAATTGTTCGTTTGTACTTTTTAATGCTTATAATTTAAGTTTGTTAATAAAATCTACTTTTATAACACCTTTTGTTAATTTTATGATCCAGTCTAGTTTGTTGGTATATATATATATTAAATCCATGTTGTTTAATGAAATAAATTAAATTTAATTACATATAATAATTTAATTATATAAAATGAATTTAATTACATTTTATACATTTAAATTGGAGCTCTATCAAATGGAGGATGAGAAATTGGGCACAATCTAACAATATGTCCTAAATTTCTACATCGGCTGCAAACGGACCCTCTCCTCGTTTTCCTTCTAGTATAATCCATTGCCCCTTTCATTCGGTTCACCCGCCTTCGACCCGGTGCATCATGATGAACCATTCTAAATTCATCCGGACGTAGACTCCATTCCAATTGAGGTCATGTTTCACTACCCAAAATAGGAGTAAAGTTTCCAGAAAATTGCACAATCAACTCTTCCAAAGTGTAGAACTTATCAAGAAGTCGCAAGGCATCCTCGCCCCTGAACAAAGCAACGGCAACTGCATGTAAACATGGAATTCTAAAAGTCTACCACTTTCCGCAGCTGCAATTTTGAATTCCGAATTGCACCAGCTGTATGTGGTCACTTCTCGTCACCACTTTGTATAACCCTATATTTTGATTACAGCAGGTTAATGTATGTGCTGTTGAACGTTGTCTGTACCTGATAAATTATTGCATGGGGATGGGTGCAAAGACAGTTTGACATCTTTCTATCTTCGCCAAGTCCCGCTGAAAAATTGCAACCGTTTTCTCTAGTGACGATTCAACCAAAACTCTGATCGGGAAGTGGCGAACCCCTTTTAGAACGTTGTTGAAGCTTTCTGAGATGTTAGTTGTTGACAAACCCCATCTGTGGCAGCCGTCAGCGAACAGAGTCCATTTCTCCGGATCGATGTTCTACAAATATTGGTAGGCTTCGAGGGATCTCTCTTGCAACCTCGTCCATGCAGCTCAGTACTCCCTCTCTTGCAACTCCGTTCCAACTTGTTGACAAATTTGTTTCAGAGCCTTTCGTCCATATTCTTTAGACATGTTTGTCTTTACGTGCTCCAGACAAAATCAATAAACTCCCATTCTTGGATATTTCTCCAACATCGTCTCCATTATAGAAAGGATTCCTAGATGACGGTTAGAAACAATGCAGATCCAACGATTGCCAAGAATGTTCAATTTCAGGCATTTTACAAACCATTTCCAGCTGTGCACTGTCTCATTGTCCACAATTGCAAATGCAATTGGCAAAATGTTGTTATTCGACGTTTTCACCACTGCTACGATCAGTTTACCCTTGTACGACCCCCATAAGTGGGTTGCATCGATGCTGACGACCGAACGACAAGATTGATATGCTTGGAAAATGGTCCAAACGCCCAGAATACATCTGAAAATTCATCTAGGACCAGTTTCCGTACCTTGTTTGAACTTGAACATGAATATGAATATGGTGCCTGGGTTGGCTGCCTCCACTGTAGACAAATATCTTGGCAATTCCCTAAAATTATTTTCTCATGCCCTATATACTGCCTCAATGGCTTTCCCCATTCCGCGCCACACTTTCTTGTATCTCACTTTAACACGGAATCATTCATGCACGTCTGTCTGAATTTGTTTCACCTTATATCCCGGGTCATTCTTGATATTCGGGATAATCAGTCTTGCAATATCATTCGACGTGACATTTTTATCCTCATTCCTGATTTGAGCACTGGGACAGTTGTGTTCCTTAACCTATTTAACCATTGGATATGTAGGCCCACGGGTAATACATTTCACTGCCCATGTCGTCTTCTTACTTGAGACGATACATAAAGTCACAGCTCTTTTTGCGGACCATTCAGATATGGCAAACATTACAACTTTCTTGCTCTTGAAATGAATCCCCACATCAATACTCTCCGTATTTCTGTCCCATATTGGCTCCTCAGAATCCTCTTCCTTTAGTACTTCCTCTCCTATGTCACCATAAACAAAATGTCCGATGGTGTAATTACATCGGTTTCGTTGTCGTTGGTGTCATCGTCCCAAAGCACATACTCCTCATCGTTGCTGGAAGCACTATTCGCTGAGGTCTCCGCTTCATTCCTCACATTTTTTTCAGCTAGATGAACAGAACCATACACTGGCTCGTTTATGAATTCCTCATGTTCTGGATCAGCATATTCAACGGTTATATTCTCAGCTGTAGTGCCGATATTCTCATATACAGTAGCGCTGCTTTCTCTTGCGGCATACGGTGCAGGCGTAGTGGCTTCGCATACATTGCCGATCTGTTCTGCTGATATGTGTAATTTTGGATATTTGAACGCGTAAAAGTATAAGAACGGGACAATTTTATCGTCTCGCATAATTATGTAACGCCTAACATCATTGTCTTCTATCCACACCAAATAAAATGCACTTGTGTGAATACTCGAATTTTGAGGCCCGAAAAACCAAGTTCCGCAGACTGCAAACAGTCGAGCCGGATCGGGCGTTTTCGGAAAATAGTGCCGGAAATATGCCTTCATGGTACTAGAAAAGTCCGGGATTTTACGAGGGTTACAGAAAATGCCCTCGTAAAAGCCATTGGAGTCCCGGAACGTCCTGAAAAAGCTCTGGAATGAAAAACGCACGAATTACGGAGGCAGGGCGCCCCAGGCCGCCCTCAGAAGGCGTCCCGACCGCCCTTCGAAGGCAGCCCCGGCTGCCCTCGGTTGACTTTTGGCCGAGTTTAACCCTATAAATACCCCCTCAAACATCCATTTTCCTCACACCTTGAGCTATGTTGACAGCCGTTCTCTTCTCCCTTTTTGCCTACAGTGATTCTTCATTTCCAGACAATTCTTTACTGCTTTCTGCATTGCATTGTTGTGATAACTTGCATTTTCATTCATAAACACATAATAAAATAAGTCCAAATTAAGCTGAAGCTACGAAGTGGACGCTAGTTATCACAGGTATGACTCTAAACTCAATCTTTTTGATTTAATTCTCTTTTACCCCTTCCTCAATCATGCATACATAACATTTGCATTGCATAATCATGTTTTTTTTGCCACAGCGCCACCTAAATCACTTATTTTGGCCACAGCACCACTTAAATCAATTTTTGTCTGCAGCGCCACTTAAAAATCACATTTTTTTTGCCCCAAGGCCTAATAAACTCTTCTCCCCCAACAGAAATATCAAAAATCACACTTTTCGACCGCGGATGTCGTTAAACTCCTTTTTCGGCTACTAGGCCTACATTACACACATTTCGACCGCGGATGTCGTTAAACTCCTTTTTCGGCTACTGGCCTACATTACACACATTTCGACCGCGGACGTCGTTAAACTCCTTTCGGCCACTAGGCCTACATTACACACATTTCGACCATGGACGCCGTTAAACTCCTTTTTCGGCCATTAGCCCTAAATTTTACACATTTCGACCACGGACGTCGATAAACTCCCTTTTCGACCACGGAAGTCGATATACTCCCTTTTCGACCACGGAAGTCAATAAACTCCATTTTCGGCCAAAAGACCTAAAATCACTTTCACACACTCATAGCATGCATACATGCATACACACTCCTCCATCACGCCTTTAAATAGGCAATTTCGAACTACATTGACCTTGATCTCTCATTCAAATGAAAGTATGTAGGCATATTCGAGATCTAACCTCGAATAGCAGGTCTTCCCTCGATCCTTTCCAAATCTCTTCATTCTTGCATCACATACAATTAGGGAAAAGAATTATGGATATGAATGCATGACATAACCTCCGAATCCACCTTGGGTTCGAAGACTAGTGCATTTCATCCATTGGGGCGATTAACGTAGAAATAGGTTAATCACAAAACGGAGTCACTAGGAGTTCTTTCTTAATTTGTCCCCTTCAACAAAATAAATTAAGTGGCGACTCTGCACACGCACACATATCACCCCGAGTAAACATTCCCGGTTAACCGACTCCCTCGAGGATCGGCCCGGCGGCTCGAAAGGGCTCTTCGGTAAGGGTTCACAACTCGAACCACCCTCTTATTCACCTTACAAACTCTGCACACTCGATCAACAAGCTAATCGAAAGACAACTGAGCATCGATGCAGAAAGTTGCGTCGGCTAGACTCTTATGCGGACAAATTACACCGTCCACCATTGGTACGGTACTGCTCTAGAATAGATTCAACGGAAATGGAGTTGTGTATGCCATTTTCACAACATTTGAGCTTTTTTTAGTGACAAAATTACGATATTGTTTGAAATGTAATAGTTTTTCTGTCTCCTCGGGCTTTAAATAGGCTGTTTTCTTTTGCAATTTGGAATTGCAAAACGAAGCGTCGAAAGAGCAAAAATCTGCTCCTGTTTGGCAACTTGATCTTGCGAAACTAGAGTTGTGCAATATCAAGTTGCGAAACCTGACTTTCGCATGATGATCTTGCGAAACACCAAGTTTCGCAACTTCATCTAAGACAACTCCAGTTTTGCAAGATCAAGTTACAAAACAGGAGCAGATGATTAGATATCCGCAAATTCAACTTTCGTAACAACCCATTTCGTCTACATTTCAAATTTGTTTCTTTTTCTCCTCCACCATTTAAATTCCCTACTTTGTTTTTTAATGCACCCTATATATATAAACAAAGGTTTATACCTTATATATCAATATTCATGATTTATATACACAATTTACACCTTATATACCTATATACACCATACACCATTTATCTAACACAAAATATCATCCTATATTTTGCAACAAAATAAAATCACAAATATGTAAAAAAAAAATAAACAAATGTATATAAAAAAATTATACCAAACAATAATAATGTTCATCTTCTCATACGTCATTCTAATTCAAAAACTGACTGTCACATGAAAGAAACTCGACAAAAAGTAATGTCGGAAAAGAAAAAGACAATATCAATTGGAGTATGCCGGAAAGCAAAAGCAGCAAACACATTGTAAACAGATTAGAAGCAAAGTTTGATAAAACTAGCTCGAAAGTTCGGTAGAAAATCAGGTTTAATAAATGTAGATTGTAGATTTTGTCCTTTGATGAAAGCTAATATTCAGCCACAAATCAGCGATGCTCTTGGTACAAAACAAACTTACTAGCGTAAGGTTGGTTGACTGGTACTTTCTACTTGTCAATCTAATATGTAGTGAGCTGTGGTGATAGACATTTTTATTTTTTAATTCAAATTTTGTTTTAGAAAGAATAAATAATATATTTAGAAAGCCGTGCAATGTCAGTGAATGTTTATAAGAGGTATAATTGTAATTTATTCGTAAATAACGCTATTTATTTGATTTAGGAAAGAATTTGATATTTATTTAAGAAAATTTCTTCTCTCGACCCGGTGGACCATTCTAATTGAAAACGTGTTATTTTCTTAAATTTCTCAAACACACCAACAAAACAGACAGAAAAAAAAAAAAAGCCCACCCTTAAGCTGACTTTTCTTTATACCTTTCCTCATAAGCCTAACGTCCTGCTTTGAAGCTTAAAAAAAGACTCTTCCTTTCTCTCTTTTGTGTGTAAAACTTGTACAAAGATATGGCGGATGCCTATTGGAGATACGCTGACGCACGGCAGCCGCCGCAGCAAGCGGCTGTGTTTCCTACTGTCGTTGGGAAACGCCCTCGCTCCGACTACAGTAATTACTAAAATTATTTGCTTATCTTATCTGTTGTTTACGTGGTCTGTTTAGTTCGTGAAAGAGTTAGGGTTTCAATTAATTTCCTAATTTCTGCAGAAAGGCTTTCAATTTCTTTTCCCTTCTCATCTTTTAATGGCCTAACGGAGCTTTGATTTCTTTTATTCTGAATTTTATTCCATTTTCTTGTATGAGATAAATCCCATAAATATTGGAAATAATGATTGACCAATCAAAGTAATGATCTCTTTTTAATATTAGTTCGCGATAAGTCATCTCTGTTCTAATGTTTGAAGGGTTGTGACTTTGAGATTGCCATGTTGTTCGATCTTAATTATTAAATTTGTTTGCATTCATTTCCTTAGTTTTTTATCAACTAACTTAAATCCCTGGCTCTATGTATAATTTTTCTGATCTGACTCCAATAAACCAAATTATGGGATGCAACTTCAATTTTATCCCATTTTTGTCTAAATTATTGAAGAAAATAGAATTGTCTCAAATTATTCATATCGTGGGAGTTAATTCTGAATTTTTTGCTTTATAGCTTTTTTTTCTTCTATATATTGTCCAAGAAAATTAAAATTAATATCCACTTCAATCTAAGAAGTATCAAGTGTTCCTGAAAAGCAGGTATCCCTGTGCCCCTGTATCTTGCTGTGCGTTGAACTATGCTTCTTGCTGCACTTTAAATTATAACATTGTGAAGAACTACAACTATTTAACTTTTAATGATAATAATTTAAATTTCAGGATTAGTAGGTGAAATATTATAGCTTTACTAGTGGAATTGTATTTATCCTCAATTTTGGATTGAAATAAACGAATAGTAATGCGTGAATTTTGATGTTGTATATTTCCAAAAGGAAGCAACAGTTGGTTTTGTCTTCTGTTAAATTTTTTTACTGTGGTTGGCATCCTTAGAAAGGCATCAAAATAATTAGAAATTTGTTGGCCGCAAATTTCCAACAAGTTAAAGTTCAAAAGTAGATAAACCTGAAAGATTAGGATATTTATTCTTTTCTAGAAATTAGCTGTATGATTAATAGATGTTTTTTCTCCTCTTTTTCTTCTTCTAAAAGTTTTTTTCCCCCTGAATATTTACTTTCTTGCATGTATGATAGCTTTTAGATATGTTATTATTTCTAATTATCTGAATTCATGTTATTTGAAAAATTCTGGCGTTACATCAAGTTGTAATCAGCTCCAAAGTTGTTTGATTGATACACTATTGGTATCATGTTTGGCAACTTAGAATTCTCTGGAATGTTGTTAAGATATTATGATTCTTGGTTCAAATCTCATGCGCTGCAATACAAATATTATCAATGACTTATATTGAGCATGAATCTTACAACTGGAGTACGATTTGCTACTTGAATCAAATAACTCAAGTCCATTTTCATGCAAAGTGGTTCTTATATCATAATTAAGAGCCAATTAGAAAAATCATCATAAGGGAAGAAGAGTGAGAGGTATGGTTATTTTAAAAAATAAAATGATGAACGTCTTTAATTTTGAAAGTTAACAAATGAATATAATTATAGAAAATTTAATGGCTTAACAGTTTCAATTGTTCCATTGTTTTTAAAGTTTAACTTAATAAATTTGATGTTTTGTACTTTAAAACTATAGGTCATTAAGTTCTATTTCACTTTGTGTTTAGTACATAATTTGTAATTGAAATGTTATATAAATACATGATATGGAAATGTGTTTTAGTAATTTTTTCATAAATTAATATACAAATATATATACATATATGCATTTATATTTTATTTGATTTGAAATGTTATAATGAATCATATAATTTGAATCAATTCTTGTTTAAAGATTCTTAAATAAGTTTCCCATACTCGATTTGAATATAAATTTGACAATTATGGACCAGATCAAGACTCTGCTTGATATTTTGGTTTATATTAACCGTGGGAATGAATTGTTTTTTATTTGATTGATGATCTGGATTAGTTTATAATTTGTTCTTATCCTATATGTTGCTATTTGATATTATGATTGGCATTGTGTGCTTAACTTGCTGTTTCTTTGCTCTTAGGGTCATGTTTCTTTGCTCTTAGGGTCATGTTTCTTTGCTTGAAGTGACACCTTATAGTTGTTCCTCTTAAATATTTTATTTATTTGAATATGAATTATATTTCATCTTTTAGATATCCCTAGTGGCCATGAGCTTCCCAATTATTATGCCCGTGATGATGATAGAGCAGCTCTCCGTGCAGTTAGAGATTCAGAATCCATTGGAGCATCTTACGATCGATACTTATGCAGCACGGTGCTCAATTTTCCTTGAGTTTGGACGTCATTCCTGATTTAATTTCTTTGTGCATGATTTAGCATTGAACTAATTATCAATATTATGCTTAATTTCAGCCTGTTTCATCCTTTGGTGGAGGACAATCTGCGAGACCAATGAGTGGAGTGCCTAGTCGTCCTATAGATGATCCACGCATCATGAGTCTTGGGAGCTTGGACTCTGGGGCTACTATAAAAGAGAGGACAATGGGAATAGGAAGTGGAAGACCTGAGCCCCAACTACCTCCTGATGCTACCAGCACCCTGTTTGTAGAGGGCTTGCCATCTAATTGTACACGACGGGAGGTGTCACGTATCCTTCCATTGCTTCCAATATTTTTATTACTTTTGTTTTCTGGGTTTTGCATTCCTTCACTTAGGATAATAGATATCTTTCGTCCTTTTGTTGGCTACAAGGAGGTGAGGCTTGTGAGCAAGGAATCAAGACGAGTAAGAAGATTGATTCTTAAGTTCTACCATGTAGACTTAAATTTTTGTAATTTAATTGATTTGCTTACTGATAAATGTTGCAGCCTGGGGGGGATCCTTTGGTACTCTGTTTTGTTGACTTTTTGAGTCCTGCCCATGCTGCCACTGCAATGGATGCCTTACGAGGTGAGCTTGCCATATTTTTCTTTCCCTCACCAGTATATATGTATCTTAAACTTGCATTTCAAATCAATCATCAAGTTTGTTGTTTATATCAGCAGCCCTCTCTCTTTCTGGATGTTTATAATATGGGTGCTTTCAGATCTTATATGGTGGTTAACGTTTAGAAGTAGGATGGAATTTTTGCTATTAAGTTGCTGGCTCTTAGATTCAATTCTTACCTAAAAAGGCCAAGTATCGGATTCAGGAGTTAAAATAGTTTTAGCAAGTCCATGGTTATCTGTGGACATTTTGACACAATGGTATTTTTTATATAGTCTCTTAAATTGATCATCAGATACAAGGATCAATTCGTCCGCTAAGCCGCGTGAATTATTGAAACTCTTCTCGAATTAAATGAATCTTGAGCGAGATTGAAAAACTGGACCTACAGGCTCCTAATTAGATCTGTTTGGTCCAATTGAGTGTTCAGCTGGAATCTGATTGAGATCTTGCTAATTCTGGCTGTTAGGTTGGTCTTTTTCACCTATTTGATTCCTGCAGACATGTTAAGCCACATGATAGAGATAAAAGCATTACTTTGGGAAGCAGACGTTCCTATTTTCCAAATATTCTCTTGCGTCAAAATGGCTTGATGTTTGCGAAATATTGTGTTCATAAGCGTTGATGAACCTTTGTAACATTGCGATGAAGGATTAGACACCTTAATTGCTGTCTATACTCCCTAGTTTGCGGTTCAGAGTGACGTCACTTGTGCAGCGTAAAACTGTCGAGCTCGATTTTGCAGGTTATAAATTTGACGAGCATGACCGTGACTCGGTACATTTAAGGTTGCAATTTGCTCGCTATCCTGGTGCGAGGTCAGGAGGCGGGCATCGTGGAAAACGTTAAATAGTGTGGACCCCAGGTGATTAATGCTTTCCTTTCATTGACTCGACCTCCTCTTATTGTTCATGGCGGTTAGGTGCTGAGAAAAACTTTTATTTTAAAACAATGAATCGAGCTGAATCATCGAACGACCCTTCTCTGTAGGATTTGCGCAAAACTGGAAGGTTATGAAAATGAGGGATGATATGTGACAGCAGCCTTGCAGTTACAAGAACGACACATGTGATGTCGTTAGGATGAAATCAAATTGTGTTTTCCAATATTTATGGGGCACTCGCTAGAGATTCGGATATAGTTTGCTTTACTATTAGTAGATTGCGAATCTTATCTGTTTCAATTACTTGACTGTCTCAGATCTCAATACTGCATTTGAGAAGAAACTTGCGGATCTTTTTCCTAGATGAGCATTCTGGTATTTGTATTTGTATAGGAATAGGGATCAGTGTGACATTACTCTTGAATTCGGCTGACCGAGCAAATAGCAAGAGGCAGTCTCAACCTTTGTTCTCAAATGAGTGGTTTAGTTGCTTTTCCTGATAGTGAGAATAAATAAGACCTTGTATGGTGAATCACAAAGGTATGAACAAAATTGTTCAGTTTCCAGAATAAATTTACTGTAGAAATATGCTTGATTGTGGCTTGCCAAATATTTCCAGAAGAGTTTCTTTCTGTCCACTCGAAATTGGTAAATAAAATCTAGGCATGCTTTATGACACACGATGAGATGTCAAGTGATTCTACGATTGATCTGAAACTCATTTGATGCTAATTTTGAAACCCATTTGGCGGATGTTTGTCTTTTTTTAAACTATTATTGATTATGTTTACTACATAAGTGTTAGGTAGAGATTCGTATTGAAGGGGTAATGATTTATTTGATGAGGAAATGTAGTCTCCGTATCTTTGATTCTGGAGAGCCAATCTCACGTATTGTAGCTGTTTCTAAACTGCAAGTAAGGCTTAGATTCTCAGCATTATCACTACTATGGTTTTTGTAAATCGTCCTTCCATAAATGCCATTTTAAAGTCTTCTGAAGGTTCGGTGCATTTTCTTTTAATCGTCGTTTTCTGGCAACTTGTTGATTAGTAAGAGCAATCATTATTCTAACAGCAATCAGAAATCAATTTGCAATTCTTGGTTTTCATGTTTCGAACCTATAAAAAGATATGGAGTTGAATTTTTGAAATTTCTCATCTATAAACTTCTATTAAGTTTTGTTGGAATTTAGAAATTAATTTCACAAAGCTTCTCAATTGAAACGCTTATGTTTACTTTGTTTAAATTTGTCTCATACAGGAGTGTGTAATATTAAACATTCTCTATTTGGGAATAATATATATTTAAATTTTCCCCTTTTTTCTCGAAAACAACTTCTGCCTATTTGAATTTCAATTTGTAACAATTTAACATTGTAATTATTAAAATTGTAATAAAATGATACTTTTGGCTAAAATCTAACATTCTGGCTGGTATAATGTGTCATAATTTATTATTATTATGATTAAGAATTATTTTAAAATTTTAATGAAGATTAACAAAATAAAAAATAAAAATAAATTGAAAAGGCTAAGATATTCGAATACCTGAACAAAAACCAAGCCGTGAAATTATCAAATAATTCTCCTACAGAAGATTCCAAAAGATAAAATTGACAAGCATGTGTATCAGCTTGTGCAAAAATATGAGAAGAATTAGATCCCAATAATGTGAATAAAGAAAACTAATAACATTACAAATTGGAGAGCTGTGAAGGAAACTATTATTCTATACGGTCAATTTACTTGTAGAAAATTTTCAAATTCAACCTTTAATTTACATAAATAAAATGTTTAATTTTTGCCTTAAATTTAAATAAATAATTTTTTATTTGAGAAAAGTAGTTTTAACAATGGTGATGAGAAGATTAAGGTGACTCCTAATGTGACGGAGTCAAGGAAAGATTTGGGATCTAAAGAAGACACCGACGACATTGCTCCACGAAGAGAATAAGAAACCTAGTTAGGCTTTTCATGATTGTTTTGTGACTCGATTTGAAAATTCTTAGATTTTTGGTGACTTTTCAAGTATAATTTTGGTTTTATTTTTGTTTGTTTTAGCTCTAATTTTTGCTTAAGCTGTTCTTTTGAGTTTTCAACTTAGCGAGCTGCTATTTTTTTTTTCTAAGCTGATCTTTCGGGTTTTTAACTTAGTTAGCTTTTATTGTTCTTTATTAGCTCTAATTTTTGCCTAAGCTGCTCTTTCGGATTTTCAATTTAGCGAGTTTTTTTTTTATTATTATTATTATTTGTTTCTTTGACAAAGAGAATGAGATAAAAATTTGAGTTTTATTGACTTTCAACGAACCCATAGGTCTTCCTACATTTCTCCATACTACATTTTATTTCTTTCCTTTTTTCTTTTTAAGGGAGAATCAAGTTCTGTGAACCCTTACCCCTCGAGCCTCGTTCTGTCCTCGCGGTATGCAGGTGTGTTCACTCGGGTTTGTGTATTTATTAGAGTCACCATTTAATTTATTTTTTATTAAGGAAAATCACGAAAGAACTCTAAGTGACTCCGATTTTAATTAATCTATTTTCAGATTAATTAGCCCAATAGATTTTAGATACTAGTTTGCGAACCCGATGAAGATTCGGAGACTATGTCATGCATATTTGACTAATCCTATTTCGTGTATGTAATGCAGGATGTAAACAATGAGTTTTGTAAAAACGTTGACTTGTTATTTGAAGTTAGATTCTAAATATGCCTACATGCTCTCATTTTTATAAGAGGTCAATGTTAATGAAGTTCAAAAAAGCCTATTTAAAGGCGTGTAGAAAGAATGCATGCATGCATGAGTGTGTGTATGCTTTGTGTCAAAAAGATTAATTAAAGCAGGTACTTTTGTACCAAAAGTGTTGATTTAGGCATTTGGGTGTCAAAAGAGTGATTAGGCACTTGGGTGCCAAAAGAGTGATTTAGGCACTTGGATGCCAAAAGAGTGATTTAGGCACTTGGGTGTCAAAAGTGTGATTTGTTAAGAACTGAGGCCAAAAGTGTAATTTGTTAAGTGTAGGGGCTAAAAGTGTAATTTGTTAGGCATTAGGGTCAAAAGTTTAATTTGTTAGGCATTGAGGCTAAGAAGTGTAATTTGTTAGGCACCGGGGCCCAATAGTGCAATTTGTTAGGCATTAGGGTCAAGAAGTGTAATTTATTAGGCACTAGGGTCAAGAAGTGTAATTTGTTAGGCACTAAAGCCAAAAAGTGATTAAATGATCTAAGATGCTATGTATGCTTGAATTGAAAAGACTAGGGTTTAAGAGCGTACCTGCTGTAGTCATCGCCCGCTTTGCAACTTCAGCTTGATTTGGACTTTAATATTTTAATTAAATCCTGAATGAACAAGAAAACACAGCAATACAATGCAAGAATGTAGAAAGCAGTAAAGAATCGCAAGGAGCGAAAAGAGATAAGAGAGCGGCTGTCAACACAACTTAAGGTGTGAGTGAAAAGGACATTTAGGGGGTTATTTATAGTGAAAAAACAGGTTACAAATGACCATATGGCAGCCTGGGGCAACTTAGGAGGGCAGTCAGGGCCACCTTGGAGGGCAGCTAAGGGCGCCCTCAGAAGGCAAGCAGGGCGCCAAAGAGCGCGGCCAGGGGAGTCCTGTTTCTACTTTTTGACGGTTTTTCGTTCCGGAGATTTTTTGGGGTTTTTCGAGACTCCGATGAATTTTTCGAAGCCATTTATGTGGTTGTAATTTTTTAGATGTTTCAAGTACCATGATGGAATACTTCTAGCACAATTTGCCGATGATCTCCGATTCGGCTTGACTTTTTGCAGCCTTGGAAAAATGGTTTTCCAAACCTCAAAATTCGAGTATTCACAGGTTCACGTAGTTTTTGATTACAAAATGCATGTGATTTACAATGTGTATTCACATATAATATCTTTTTAACTAATCTAAATTGCATGATTTGCAAATTTGAAACCATCTAAATATGTTAATATGACGGCTCCGCTAAAAAGTATATTCTTCAGAATGTAGGTTCCAACCCAATGAGGGCGGAACTTCTTCTGAGGACCTATGACTGGTATTCTGATTTTTTTTTTCAAAACTTGATAACCTTCTTCCAACTTCCGATCTTTGACATTCTTTTTTCGAAATTTCTAGCCATTCGTCTCTAGTATCCCTCGATCTGATGGAAAGCTTGTAATCTTTTTTCATCTTGACCTAAAAGTTGATGATGATAGTTACTGATACAATCAACCTCATTGATTTGGCTTTCTTAGATAACTCTTGCTGAATGAATTTTCTAGTTGAATAGGGAGTACTGCTTCCATCTTATACACTATACCCTTGCCCCCAATAGGAGTTTGGATTGTAGTTCTATAACCTTACAAGGCATAGGGTAGCTGCTCATGCCAACCCTTGTCATTTTGAACCATTTTCTGCAGAATGATTTTTGTGGACTTATTTGCTGTCTTTACAGTCCCATTTATTTATGGTATGTTGGGAGAATACTTGTGATGCTGAATCTTTTTGTCCTTCAACAAGTCTGCAAATTCTTTCTAAAAATGAGACCCGTTGTCTGTGATGATCTCAAAGGGTGTTCTATATCGACAAAGGATGTTGGTACAAATAAATTGTGCTGCCTTTTTGACATTCAGAATTGAGTAAGAAGCTGCTTCAATTCACTTTGTGAAGTAATCCAAAGCTACTAAGATAAATTGATGGCCATTTGAAGCCTTAGAGTGTATTTTCCCAATTACATCTATTCCCTATGTAACGAAGGGCCATGGTGAAGTGATGAGATTCAAAGCAATAAGTGGTTACCTTTGTAGTTTGGCAAATACCTGACATTCATGACACCTTTACGCATGCTTTACACAATTTGCGTTCATGGTCAGCCAGTAATAACCCAAATTCATAATTTTTCGGGCCAGCGACATTCCATGCATGTGTGGATTGGATTCCCTTATGCATATATTTTCATAATTGACTCGGCTTCTGCCTCATCTACACATCTTAAATGCATTGCATTTCAGGTTTTCTTGTAGTGTATATTTCCAATAAGGACATAGCCTGTTGCTAATTGTCTTAATGTCCTTTGGTTTGTTCTAGAAGATCCTTCTGTATAAGTTTCATTTTTGAGATAATTTTGAATATCCCAATACCACCATGTCTTGTCATCTAGCATTTGCATTATGAAGGCTGACTGTTCCTGGTGTGAACTGTTAATGGCCGAATCAACCTCCCTTTCCCAATATCAATCATTAAGGCTAAAGTGAGCATCAGTAAATTGATTATTTGTTCTGGACAAATAATCAAATGTCAACTTATCGAACTGCTAAGCTAATTTATCAAAGCATTGCAGGTAAAGAACCAAACGCTCTTTTTTTTTCCACTTCCTTAAAGCTTCGGAGACTATCAAATTGGAATCACCTAATACTTTCAAATTCTTGATCCCCTAATCCAAGGTTACTTTTAACCCTTTGATGCAGGTTTCGTATTCTGCTTCATTATTGGTGCAATCAAAGTTTAGTTTAACTACAATTGGAATGTATTCGTCACAATGAATTTTGAAGCTCCATCAAAGTACATCTCCTAAACAGCATTGTCTACATTCAATTAGGAAACTCAATCTCTTACATTTGATGTATGATTGGCAACTCAGCCAGTTGATTGTGAATACTCGAATTTTGAGGCCCGGAAAATTGAGTTTCTCAAACTGCAAATAGTCGAGCCAGACCAGATATCGCCGGAAAATTGCACTGGAAGTATGCCTTCATGGTACTGGAAACGTCTAGAACATTGCAAGAATAACGAAAATGGTATCAAAAAAGTCATCGGAGTCTCGGAACTTCCCGAAAAGGCTCCGAAACAAAAAATCCACAAAAAGCAGCAGTAGGGCGCCTCTGGCCGCCCTCTGAGGGCACCTTTGGCCGCCCTTCTGGGCGTCATTTGCCACCCTCTAGGGCGCTCCGACCTGCCTTAGATCAACTATTGGCCGAATTTGGCACTATAAATAGACTCCAATGGTCCTTTTCACTCACACCTGAAGCTGTGTTGACAGCTGCTTTCTTCTCTATTTTTGCTTTTGGCGATTTCTTATTACTAGACAATTCTTTACCACTTTTTACATGACATTGTTGTGTGTCTGTGCATTCATTCATAATAAACACTTAATAAAAAAGTTCAAATCAAGCTGAAACTATGAAGCGGATGTTAACTACTACAAGTATGGATCTAAACTCAATCCTTAAGATATAGTATTTCTCTTCTCTTCTTTTCCTTCTTAAATCATGCATAAATAACATTCACATGACATATTCACATTTTTGGCCGCGATGCCATATTAAAATCACTTTTTCTGGCCCAAATGCCTTAAAAATCAGTCTTTTGGTCACCGCGCCACCTAAAATCACTCTTTTATGACATTAAAGCCTAAAAAATTAATCTTTCAGCTGCTGCACTACCAAAAATCACTCTTTTTTTGCTCTAAGGTCTAAAAAATCAATCTTTCAATTGCCGCGCCACGCAAAATCACACTTTTTGGCCCAAGGCCTAATAAATTAATCTTTTGTCTGGAGCACTAACCAAAATCACTCTTTTTGGCCTTAAGGCCAAATAAATTGATCTTTCGGTCGCAACGCCACCCTAAATCACACTTTTTGGCCATAAAGCCTAAATAAATCAGCATTTTCGGCCACAGCACCAACCACATGACCTTTTCTGCCTCGACGCCGTAAAATCACAATAAATGTGCTTAGACCACATTTTCGGCTACAGACGCCGTAAAATTAAAATTTTGGTCCCTAGACCGCCTTTTCGGGCACAGATGCCGTAAAATCACAATTTTGGTTCCTAGACCACCTTTTTGGCCCCTACACCGTAAAATCACAATTTTGGTCCCTAAACCACCTTTCGGCCCCGACGCAGTAAAATCACAATTTTGGTCACTAGACCACCTTTTCGGCCTCAACGCGGTAAAATCACAATTTTAGTCCCTAGACCACCTTTTCGGCTCCGACGCCGTAAAATCACAATTTTGGTCCCTAGAGCACCTTTTCGGCCCCAATGCTGTAAAATCACACTATTATTCCCTGGACTACAATTTTGGCATCCAAGTGCCTAAAATAATTATTTTGGCCCAAGGCCTGTCAATCCTTTTGACATTCACTCACACACTCATAGCATGCATATATGCATTCTCCCTTCACCACGCTTTTAAATAGGTTATATCGAGCTACGTTGACCTTGATCTCTTATACAAGCGAGAGTATGTAGTCATATTTGGGATCTCACTCGAATAACAGGTCTATCCCTCTTCTAAACTCCTTGTTTACATCCTGCATCACATACATAAAGAATTAGTGTTAGTTGAATGTTGTATGACATAGCTTTTGAATCCTCCTCGGGTTCGTAGACTAGTCTTTCATTCATTAGGTCGATTAACCTAGAAATAGGTTAATCGTTAACGGAGTCACTAGGGGTTCTTTCTTAATTTTCCCCTTACAAAAAAAAAAAAAAAATTAAGTGGCGACTCTAACAACACTTGTTCCCGAGTGAACATCCCCGGTGTTGACGTTTAATTTTTTCCCCAAAAATTACCAATGATGATAAAAATGCCTAAAGCTCGATGAGATCTCTAGAGTTTCAAACAGCTTAGCTCTCTTCTGCTCTTAGAATATTTTAAGCTTTTTTATGCTCTCAAAATATTTTAATATTTTCAATTCAATTCAAAAATCCCTCTTCTTTCAAAAAATATTTGAGTCTTTTTATTTTTAATTTTAAAGAAATTTTAGAAAGGAAGAAAAAAAGAAAATTTTAATTTTAATTTTAATTTTAATTTAATTGTCATTTTGTTCAATTTAAATTTAAATTTTGTTTTATTTTATTTTCAATTTAAAAATGAAAATGTAGTTTAAAAATAATGTTTAATTATAGTTTTAATTTTAAATTTTAAAGAAAAACTGAAATTAATGGAGAAAATGGTGAAATTAAAGAAGAATAAAAGAAGGGAGAATTGGAAAAGTAAAAGGGAAGGAAGGAAGGATGAAATCAAAAGAGGGAAGAAAGGAGGGGCAAAAATAGAATTCTGGAAACTGGAAGGGTGGAAAACAAAAGGAAGAAATAAGAGTGAATCGAATCGGAATGGGTTAAATTCAAGATTTAAATCTGTGCTGGAATTTAGAGGTAAAAAATGTGGCATTTTGGTTAAACTGGTGTCGTTTTGGCCAAGGGTGAGAAAAAAAAAATTAAGTGATGCGTTTTGGTATGAAACGTCGCGTTTCACACCAAAATGCAACAGCAAATAATGAAACGCAAAATGAATTTTCGTTTTGTTGCTAAAACGAAAACAGGAAAAGGGAATTAAGGATTTGAAAGAATGAAATTAGGAGATACAGTCGGAGGAAAAGCAGATTGTATTGAAAATGGAAAAGAGAAAGAAGAAAGGGAGTGAACAGTGAAAACGAAAGAAGGAACAAGAGAGAAGAAGAGTTGAAGCAGAAAATTGAAGCACCGAAAAGAAGATTTGGTACGTAACAAACTGTAAGGAGTGAGTTGACTAGAGCGTAACAGAAATAAAGAGAGAGTACAGAAACTTCGAAAAAGGGGAAGAGGACACTTAGAAGGTTGTGAGGAGCGGGAGCCTCATCTATAATAAGCTGGAAGCAGTCTAGAAAAAAAAAAAGAAAGGAGAAAGTCTAGAGAATTTTTCTGAGAAAAATCTTCTGCTGGAAGTCCTAGCCGAATTTATGCAATATGTACATTTCATATCAATAACTCACATAATAATCATATAGCCGGATTTCAGTACCGGTGAAAAATCACATTTAATCCTGTCCAATCTCTCATATAATCATATAGCCGGATTTCAGTACCGATGAAATATCACATATAATTCTATCCAGATCAAACAACTCAACTGGTCGGATTTCAGTACCGACTCAGGAACCACAAACAATTCAAATCATATCTCAAATATCTCAATTTGACCGGGCTTCATACCGGTCCAAATAATTCAATATAGCAATATAGCAATATCACAATTCATATTCCTAAGTAAGTGGTTTAGCACTTACCTCACTGCTGTGAGCTCGGTGGGGCCTCGAGCTGCTTACCCTATGCCGCTCTCGAACTCGATGCTCCTATAATGCATAACATAGCAACAATGTTTAACCAAACAACTCGAAAACCCACATAAGCTATAATGCATGCTTTAATGTTTAATTCTCCAATTTATTAGTGTTTCAATTTCAAACCAACCAATTTTCTATCGTTTAAAACCATATCTCTGAAAATCACTGCTTTAAAATCATTATATGTCAATATAAAAATATTGAAAAACTCAATTTAATATATAATAATTATAATTAAACACAATTATAATTATTAAAACCAATTCCAAGTTTAAATAAACCATATAAATAATTAAATCCAATTTCATATTTAAATTCTTTAGCTAAACACTTTAAATCTGAATTTTCAGCCTTAAAACA
>CANUEY010032419.1:0-19213 GCA_948099555.1 Croton setiger
TATCTTATATATATATATATATATATATATATATATATATATATATATATATATATATATTTTGAAAATACAAATATACAGTTGGAAAGAATATGAAAGTCACCCTAACCCCGACGACCAAGTCTATCCTTCACATGTAAAGACCCTAGATATCTTGGAAACTTCCTCCCCTACGACGACCGACGATGCACCAAAAGAACATCATATTCATTAGTACTCCCCTGCTGCTGATCTGCAGGCCTTGATCAACAGATGTCTCGCTAACTGCTGCATCATCGATCGGGGTCTGCGACACCGCATTTGCATCATAAAACAGATCGGATAGAAACTTATCTGTGCATCATCAATCGGGGTCCGAAAATATTTGTGGCCCGGTCTGCGCTCGGTACCGATTTCGGTACCTCTGTGATGCCGGTGAAACCAAAATTTACAACGTCGTCGTAAAAATACGGTTCCCAAAACAAATATATTCATATATTACATTTATTTTGCAAATCATTTAATTTCAAAATAATTTCTTCAAAATTATTTGTGCTACCGACGTTTTATCGGTCGCGATGAGTAAAAACTCTAACCGTGCTCTCGTTTACGTCAACTGACTATAAACAAGTCTTAAAGACTACATATTTTAACTTAATCTCTTATAATATTCACATATATTTAATTTCTTAACATGTAAGAAATATCTATTTAAAAATGATGATTATGCAACAAGTAACTTAAAATGCACTTTATGTCTATAATGATGTCAAGTATAATGCTCGGTTTTGGTTAGAGATGTCATACTTCCGCCTAAATTGAATTCTGTAAATTGTAAATTTACCCCTAAACTTAATATCAAACTTCAATTGAACTTTTGAAAACTTTAAAACTCATTCAATTGAGTGATTTTTGGTTTAATTTCGAATTTATTTTTATAAATTAGACTAATTGATTAATTAATTGAATTAAATTGTGATATATATTGTTAAATATAATTAGTATATGATAAATTGAGTTTGAAGTTAAATATAAATGGTATTATTAATTATTTTAATATAATAAACATATCTTATAAGTTAAAATTCAAATAAAATAAAAATATTCTACAAATAGAATTAATGAAATAAAAGAGAATAAATTTTAAATCATGCATTATATATTATATGAATTATATATGAAAAAAAAATTAAATATTTATATATTGAATTATATAGGATCATCCAATATAGAAGGGGAGCGGAAAAACAATCTGAGACCCGGACTTGAATTTCGACTGAGAGGTAAGTATAAGCTTTAAAGTATATTAATTGAAATGAATTGTTTTATGAAATAATTGATTATATAGTAACTTAAATTGTTTGGATCGGTAATGAAACTCGATCAATTAATTTTATTGCTATTAAATATATATTGATTAGACTGTTTGGATTACTAAATTCCGATCAATTAATTTTATTGCTATTGAATATATGTTAATTAGACTGTTTGGATCGGTATTAAAGATCGATTAATTGATTTTATTGATGTGGAATATATGTTGATTAGACTGTTTAGATCGGTACTGAAGCCTGGTCAATTGATTTTATTGCTATTGAATATATGTTGATTAGCCTATTTAGATCGGTAATGAAGTACAATCAATTGATTTTATTACTATTGAATATATGTTGATTAGACTATTTGGATCGGTACTAAAGTCGGATCAATTTATTTTATTGCTATTGATTATATGTTGATTAGACTGTTTGGATTAGTACTGAAGCTCGATTAATTAATTTTATTGCTATTAAATATATGTTAATTAAACTGTTTAGATCGGTACTGAAGCCCGATCAATTGATTTTATTGCTATTCGATATATATGTTGATTAGATTGTTTGGGTCGGTACTGAGGTGATTTTGTTGAGATTGATTATATGATGAATTAACTGTTTGGATCGGTACTGAAGCCCGATCATTTGATTATAATTGAAAATTTTCATAGTTATACATATGTCATACAAATGTATTCATACAGGACTTAATAAAGGAGTTGTGACCATCTTGACCGATATTTGCAAAATTTCATAGGTGGGACGCAATGGATCATTATATGATTTTACATATTGGACCTACGGATCGTTTTATGAATTACAATTGGACCTTCAAGTCGTACAAGATCTTGTTGTGGCCAGCATGTTCTTGTATCTGCAAATTTCACATGTGAGACTGATGAATTTTTGGTCAATATATGATTACGGGCCTTGGGTCATACTTATATTTGATATTAGCCAGTCATATGGGTCTTGGGTCATAATTGTTTTTGCTATTGGCTAGTCATACGTCATATATTATATGAAATTTCAAGGGCAGTACTTGGCTTGATAGATTACAATGCGAATTAAATGGAATCATACGACATAAGCATATACATATTAATATGTTTTGGTTATTATTATTACAGAATTGTGATTTATTGTTATTTTTAAATTATTTTAGTTTACGCTTGCTGAGTATGCGACTCACCAAATTGCAAATTTATGATTTCAGGTTCTTGATTGCAACTGACGGCTTTAGTTTCATAATCTTTCTGCACATGTCGGTCAGCTGAAACTTAGAGCGTCTCTCTCTCTCTCACACATTTTGCATCATATGTCTAGTTTAAATGTTTTGGTTTAGCTGAATATTGTGTAGATTATAACATTGTAAATTATTGTTTTGATAGAAGTGTATGTTGCATATTTTAGTTACGGCATGCAATAATTATTTTTCAGACTATAGAAAAATTTATGTTTAAAAAAAATGGTCTGTTATTAATGAGGCATATAGGTATAGGGTTATTATAGTATTAGATACTTTAGGATAAAATCGACCAAGTGATCAATTACATATAAAGTTTAAAGACAAAGGGTTTAAGTTTAAAGACACAAGATCTGGTTTGATTTGTTGTATTGATTAATTGATATGTTGTGTTGTCTTTGATGCCTAAGCTATTTATACAAAAACAAAACAGTTACGTAAAAATTTCCCTCTAAAACTCCATCCACTTTAGCACTTTCAGAGATAACTTTCCATATTTATTTCGCTCCTATATGCGCTTGACTTCGCTAATTACTGCTGACCCTCTTCGGCAACATCCAAAAACTTATTTGACTATAACTCTCAACTTCCAATATCTGATTTTAACTTTACAGGTCCAATATTAAAAAAATTAAAACCTAAGTACAGAACCTAACCAATTACAATTGGTTCATATTACAATTGAACCATGGATTTAAAATCAAACTCGATTAAAATTCGAATCAAACCAAAAATTCAATATATCAAACAAACACTTTAAAAATTTATAAAAATATATATATTTGAAAATAAAACTTGATAGCATATTTGTTAAAATCTTGATCATCTTAAAGAAAATTGTTCTAAAATTTTGCAACAATAAGGATCAAAATACTACAATAGCTACAGTTACAAAACAAAATTTAAAGACGATACCAGTGAAATTAATTCAAAAAATGTAGACATAAGAAACTTCCATAAAGTAATAAAAGAAAATAGTCAACCAACAAAGTAAAAGACCCCAAGAGTTGCATGATACTTATTTCCAGTTGGCCGTGTTTCTAATTTTCCGCTTTTCTTAGCAAAGTAGTTATATAGAGGTGACCATGGGCCGGGCTAGCCGGTTCTGGATCGTGGCTCGCCAGGCCACGGGTTGGGAGAGAATAAACCTGAACCGACTCGGTGAACCGCCGATTCAATTAAACAGGTCGAAAGGTTCGATTAAACGGTTCGGGGGGTTAACCGGCGGTCTAATTAGACAGTTCGTGCGGTTCAGAAACGGTTCACAATTCACAGCGGTTATGGTTCGAAATTTTGTTGAACCTGAATCGGACCGTCGGCCAACCGGTTACGATTCCGATTCGACCAATCACGATTCGGCGGCAGACGGGGCTAGTTTGGTCACGGGCCCATTGGGCCAAACCAGCCCATGGCCTCTTCTGGAGTTGTATTGCTATTAATTAAAAAAATAAAATTATAATTTTGTTGCTAAATTTATTAAATTTTTTCTTTGTTTTCTGAAATAAAAAATGTTATTTCTGTTAAAAAAATTCAAATTTTCCTCTAAGTCACTGTTAAAAAAAATTAAATTTTCCCTTAAATCAGTGTAGATGACACATTTACTCTTGGTTAGTCAAATTTTTATTTTTTAAGTAATATTTTATAATTAATATTAATTATTATACTATTTTCAGAAATAAAAAAAAAAGGCAAAGAACGCAAAAATCAATCGGACTAGGAGGCAAATCGAGGAGATGAAGAAGCAGGTCCAACCGGAGGAGATGACACTCGCCAGTATTGCCAGTGCCGATGCCGCGACCGCCGCCACAGAACCACCTCCGCCACCATCGATCCAACATAAGGAACTCCACCACCGGTTCTAGAACCACCAGTATTCTTAGATTTAGCCTTCTGATGACTTTCATCATAGAATCTAGCCTTCTGGCCATGGAATTACTCTCCTAAGCAAATATTCAAAGGAAACAACTACTGCTTCATCGTAACCCAATTGAAAGAGGCTTTCGTTGACTTCTGAAAAGTCTGAATTTGGTAATTTAATAGACTAAGCAAAATTTGTTAACCTTTTAGGGATATCCTCAATTACTCGTTCTGAATTACTGCTAATGGCCGTGGTCGAGTTGCTCATCGCCGGTGATGATGTGACTCTTCAGTCGCAGAGCTTCTGCAAAATTTCTTTTTTCTTTAATTTATTAAAATTATATAATAATATATTGTAATTATATAATATTTAGAAAATGAAAATAATGTAATAAAAGTAGATTATAAAGGTTAAAATAGTAATATACTAAAAGCTCAATCGAACATGAGAGAGTTTTTTGAAAGAAGGATAATATTATCCTATTTTGATAGAATTGGTAAAATAAAGGGATAAAATTAACTATTTAAAAAAAAAACATTTATGGTTAACAAAGGTAGATTTTCACAATATTTATAGATAAAATTGTAATTTTTAAAAAAATATATATTATTATTAGTTTAAATTTTAGTAAGGCTTTCTGCATCACAAGAAAAATTAACAGAAGCACAAGATAAAATTTTCCATAAAAAAAAAATTAATTTATGTTATGGATCAGAAAATCGTGATCCGAATACAAGAAAAGGATGAGAATGCATCGACTCCAGCGAAGTTTCTATGTATGTTCTACTCTTTCTCTTTCCTTTATTTTTCTTGTTTCTTAATAAATTAATCATTTATAAAATTTTGCCGGTGCTCAACTAAAACACGTGCTCCAAGTTTCATATTATAAATTAATTAATTATTATAAATAAGAAATAAATGTATAGATAAAATAAAATATAATGATAATAATAAACAAAAAAACTAGATAAAAAAATGAAACGGGAAGAATTTTATGAGGGTTTCACCATTTTATGGAGGTCACACGATAACTTTGAGCATCTATTTAAGATTTTCGAATTAAGTCCAACGTTTTGATATGTTGTAACTGATTTTATTGTCATTTATGGTGATCCAGGTAAGATTTGACTCACATTTTTGGATTTTCCTATTACATCGTGAATCATCATCATATAATAATAATAATAATAATAATAATAATAATAATAATAATAATAATAATAATAATAATAATAATGTGGTACGTTTTGCGTTTCTGATTATAATCATGTTTTTTATGTTTTTAATAACAACAATCAATTTTTTTTTTTACAAATTTTATTTTGATAGTTTTGCTATTGACGGTCAAAAGAAGAATTTGATTTAGTTCTTATGATTAGTTGGAGATTTGAAACCGATTAACGATATCATCATATTACTTTTTTTAAAAGTTAGAATACGGCGACATTAAATTTTAAAATTAGAGTATTATAACATTACAAATCTTAAAGTCAGAGTATTATAGATTAAAATTAGCCGCAAAAAGCCCAATAAATTGAAAGAGTAGATCAGTAACTTACCAATTTTTAGGACATGTTCTTATCCTTTAGTTTAGCAAGAAGCAAAATTTAATCTTCAATTGCTCTCTCAACCGTGAAGGCAGGATATCTCTTAGTTAAGCAAAAAGCAATTTTTATATCTTCAGTTGTTCTCTCAACTACAGACGCAAAATATGTTGCTTCTAGAAATTGTGTTACACAAATCTTATGGATCAAGTAACAACTAGCCAATTATGGATTGAGATATGATCACATTCCTATCAATAGCTAGAATGAATCAAAATGGAGAGGAGAGAGTTTGATTGATTTGGGCGTATGGTAGTGAGAATTGGTCAGTTGCCGTAGAATTTGGGACCGCTGGTTTTGATCAATTTGAAATTTTGAGTCATGTAACCTACAAAGGTGCTGTTATTTTTTATTTAATTTAATTTTTAGTTAATTTATATTTGTTTTAAATTTTTAGTTAATGTAGAAAATTGGTCTGATTTTGATAAAAAGACCCCATAGTTAAACATCAGCAAACTATAGGGACCTTTGTTTTGGACAAAAACTATAGGGACCTAATAAAATATATTTTAAAATCAACAAATCAGATAGCAAATTTATAAAAAAAGTGAGGTGCTGAAAGTAATTCTCGCAAATGCGATTTAAATTTATGTATCTGGAAAAGATGCATTCAATTCATCTGTAGCTTATTCGATTATAGATTAATCCCAGTGATTAATTAATTGTTCAAGTCTCTTCAACAAGAAATAAGGTTAAATTATTTATCAAATTAGCCAATATTCTTTTGTTTTTGGGGAAAAATTAGTCAATAATTTTAAACATATGACAATTAACGTAATTCACCTTTTAGAAAAGACAAATACGTAATTAAGCATTGACTGACGAGCAAAGAAAAATGAACTACAGATAAGAAATCAAATTAATATTTACAGCTTTAAGCCTTTTCGATGACTTGAAACATAGATTAAGCAATCGAAGAACAAGAATGCCAAAATGACAATCTTATTTTCAGAATCCTAATGACCAAAATCAAAACACAATCAAATAACAAAGCATCATTGCATCTTTGTATAAACAGCATCGTAATTTAATTAAATCGATCCTAAAAACACAGTACCTGAACTTCCAGAAACACAAGAAAACATTCTATGGCTTCTAAATCTGACAAGCTGTTTTGGAGGAGGAGAATAAGAATTAGTCACCGATAAATCTTCAACAGAACTGAATCTTCTGTGCAATTTCTTCCTTCCTGCAGCATGATGATGATGATTATGATTATTTGTTTTCTCAGTTGAAGCTTTCAATAGAACTTCAGATTCATTGATATAAGAAAGAGCAGAACCAGAAGATAAACACTCGTATTGTCTGCGACTTCTGGTATTCTTTAGCGCCTTATACACAAAAGGAATCAAACCCTCCATTGTTGTGTCTGATACAAGGAAAGAGGAAAGAAGCTCTGTTTTAAATGTTAATTGGGGGTTTGATGAGGATGATATTGATTTTATATTTAAAAAAGTCATAAGTGTCAATTTTTATTTATTTATTTATTTATTTTTTGACTTTTAGGAGAGCTGTGCTGTATGCGGAAGAATAAATCAGATGCCTAACTAATAAGAAGAATGCTGATGTTGTCATTTAATTGAAACAATCACTTAATTAAAAAATATGGCATATAATCTACCTAAATTCATATAAATTTTTTCGTTCAATAATGTGCATTGTATCCACTATTAGATGATTATTTTAGAAAAAATTATCATTATATCCATGCGTTTTTATTTAATTGACTATTTTTTATTATATTTTTTTAAATTAATTATTTTGTCTCCATATTTCAAAAAAATTATATTATTTTTTCAATTAATTTATTATATCTGATCTGAATTTTTTTATTTAACTATAAATATGACATTAATTTTAATTAAAACAACATATGTTTTGTTAAAAATATTAAAATATCGTTCGATTAACCGATTGATTTTTTTTATTTTTCTCACATATTGGTGGTGTTTCAATTGTTTTCTGAGAGAAAGTCACTGATATATATGAACCAAACAATTAATTTTAAAAAAAAAAAACACAATGAGAAAAATAGTAATTATATAAAAATAAATGGATATAATCATACTTTTTGCTTGATTTATTAGTTTTCAAACGAGTTTTAAACTCTTCATTGATTTACAACTTAATTTTACTTTTGACTCTTAAGCTTTGGAATTGAGTTGTAAATCTAATTTAAGAGAGATAAAGTTATTCAAATATAAAATTAATTATTTGATAAATATAATTATCTTTTGTTTAAGCAGAAGGATTGATTTCGGAACTTATACTATATAACTTATAACTAGATTATAACTTATTTAATACGTATTCTTCCACAATTATAATGCGCTTAATTAGAGAGTTGTTTGAGTAATTTTATATTAACCATATATATATATACATAGGATAATTATTTATAGGTCCTAAAGTTTTGTGTAATATATTTTGAGATCTTTCTATTTTAGAAATTATATTAATAGATTCTTATACTTTCAAAAATTGTACTATTAAGTCTTTTCATCCAAAAATGTCATTTGTCAACTGAAAAAATCAAATGATTTGGATGAAATTTTTTAAAAAATGACAAAATTACTCTCCCTTATATATTAGAAACCAACTGCAGTTATAATTACAACATTAATTTTCCCTTTTTCATCTCTCCTTCATTTTCCCTCTCTCTCATTTTCCCTCTCTCTCATTTTCCCTTTTTCATCTCTCTCAATTTCAATTTCTTCACAATTGAAAGAAAAATTGAGTATTAGAAGCATAAATCGGAAAAAAAATGGAACAGCCAAATTAAATAGAAAATACAAATTGAATATCTAATTATCCAAAGCAATTGAACAAAAAGAAATTAATTCAAAAGCACAATTTCAAATAAATCCTAGAAACCCAAATCCAAAATCAAATGGAAAATCCAAGTTTAGAATCAATAATTCATTACGAAAAAAAAAATGAATATTAGAAGCATTAATGCAAAAAAAAAAAAAAATAGATTTGCTCCTTCACTTTCATTCTTCTCTTCTCCTCTCTTCGATTTGCTTTCTCAAGTCAACAAGGACGAATCTGAAGTCAAGATCTACAATTTAAAACCAACAGATCTTAATAATCTCCATTAAACAATCGCATAAAAAAAAAAAAAACCCTAACCCCCAAATCCATAAAAGGTTATTCCTTGCCTCTTGAGTACGTATACCACATCCATAACTGTAACAATCTTTCTCTTTGCGTGCTCAGTGTAGGTCACATCATTACGAATAACATTTTCCCAGAAGATCTTAAGAAGAAGAACAAAGAAGAAAAAAGAGAAAAAATGAGTTGTGAAAAAAAAAGAAAAAAGAACAAAGAAAAGAAAAAATGGGTTGTAAAAAAAAAATTAAAAAAACAAAGAAGAAGAATAAAGAAAGGAAAAATGGATTGTTAAAAAAAAAAAAGAAGAACAAAGAAGAAAGAAGGAGACGGCTGTAAGTAAAGTTTAAGTTATAATATGTAAAAGGGTAAAAATGTCATTTTTATTTAATTTAACAGTCATTTAACGCTCATTCTGAACGGAAGGATCTAATAGAACAATTTTTGAAATTATAAGAACCTATTAATTCAATTTTCAAAATAGAAAGACTCAGAGTATATTATATAAACTTTAAAAACCTATAAATAATTATCCCTAAATATATATATGAAATGAAGGTATGAGGTTTCTTGTTCAACATTCTTTTCTTTTTATATTTTTTTAGGTGAATATAAAATCATATCCAGTCTTATTTAGAAAAACCAATACCAAATAAAAAAGGAAATCGTCACATATACACTCTTTTTTTTTTTTTTTTATTAGATTAGATGCCATTAAATTAAACATATGATTTTAGCACTTGCAAATTCTCAATATTTTCTGTAATTTTTTATAGATATCTAATACTTGACTATCAGTATAGTCCAACTAATAATCTTAGTGGTCTCTTTTATATTAAAGAAAATTAATAATTTTATGAATATTGAATAAATGATAGGAGTGAATTTTAATGATTTGGATTTATTTTTTTAGAAGTGTTTGGAGTAAGGTTTTATTATTAAATGTTACAATCAGCCGGTATATCTTCATTTTAGATTGTTTTTTTTTTTCAATTATTTTTTTATTATTTAAAATATAATATTTTTTATTTTAAAAAAAATTATTAATATTTTTGTCAACCTATTAATACTACCAAATAAAAAAATTATAATTTTATCCCTCTATTTTCACTTAATCTACATTTTTTATTTTTATATTTTTTGAAATAAATTTTTTATCTCTGTAATTTAGAAATATAATACTATTTTGTCATTTTTATTAGAAACAGTGATGAAAATTAATAAATCATGTCTCATCTAAATCATTTATTTGCTTTGATTACATATAATATTAGTTTTAAGTAAAACAACATATATTTGTCGGAAATGTTAAAATATATTTTGATCAATTGATTATTTTTTAATTTTTTCAGCAAATTAATGTTGTTTCAATCAAACCTAATGTTATATTTGTAATCAGGTCAAAGCAACAATTTAGATAAAACATGATTTATTAACTTTTTTCACTATTTTTGATGAGAAATAATAAAATAATATATTTTCTAAAATAAAGAAAAAAATCTCTATTTCAAAAAATATAAGGACAAGAAAAAAATTATATTTTTCTCTATTATTAATGCTAATAATGTATTCATTTTAGGAAAAAATTACAATTATATCCTTGTATTTTCACTAAATCTACATTTTTATCTCTGTACTTTTTGAAATAGACTATTTGTCCTCGTTTTTTAGAAAAATTATGCTATGTCTTTTTCGCCCCAAAATAATGACAGAAATTAACAAATCATGTTTTATTTGACTCGTTAACTTACCCTGATTACAAAAATTATATAAATATTAACTGAAACAATATGCATTTGTTGGAAATGCTAAAATATTGTTTAATCGACCATTGCTTTTTTAGTTTTGCACATATATTAATATTATTTCAGTTAAAACTAATGTCATATTTATAATTAAAATAAATGAATGAGTCAAATCAGATATGACTTGTTAATTTTAGTCACTTTTTTCAACGAAAAAGAACGAAATCGTATACTTTTGTAAAATACAAAGAAAAAAATGATTATTTTAAAAAGTAATTAGATAAAAATATAAATTAAGTGAAAATGCATTATTGTACATTTCCTTTCCTTTTATATTTTTAGCAACAATTTCTAAAACTCATTTCGTAGCTTGATGCCACAACACAATTAACTAGGTATATATATAAATATATATACACTTTTTAATTTAAAAAGTAGACTCAAGGTAGAAAAATATAGAAAAAATAGATTAATTAAATTTTAATAGCAGTTTCGAACTTTTTGTTAAAAAAAATAAGAAAAATGAACTCTGTACAATTTTAGTACAAAATTTGTACAATAGTTTACAATCACAGTAATTAAATAATACTCATATATATAATACTGGTAAAAAACAGTATAATAACCATTTAACATTTTTTTTATACTTATACAACAGTAGTATAATAACAATATAATATTAACTAAATATTTTTTTTATATTATTTTTATAATAAATTATTTTCCAAATTAAAATAAAAAATAAATTCTTACGTGAAAATTAAATAAAAATTGGATCATTTTCCTAATAACACCTGTTAACTATTAACTAGTATGCAAAAATGAAATAAATTCTTAGCAGCTATGCATTATTTACACTAATATTTGTGGGTTTTTATATTATAAAAATATTTTGTTGTGTTGGAGAAATTTATTTTTTAAAATTTATATTTACTAAATTTAAATGCTGGAGGACAATTATGTATTAATGATCTATGATTTAAATCTAAAGTAAAAATTTAAACCAATAGTTGAATGTCCAACTTGAGCCAAACGGTAGTGTCCCCACTCTCCAATCCGACTTTTTCCTATCAAGCAACCTGACCTTGACCCAGACCGATCTGAACCTGTCTAAGCGTGAAGGGTTGGACGGAATGAACGATTTGCGGATTTTTTGCACACCCCCCAAACCCATTATTTTCTCCTTCTTTCTTTATTGCTCTCCTTGACGCACTCTCACTCTAATATCATTCATCTACGGAGAGCAATTGGTAAATTGGTAACCGTTACCGAACGATTGATAATCCATTAATCGATCAGTATTTTACTATCACTATCACCGATATTGAATGGTGTCGGTAACCGAAATTTTTTAGTCTCATTACTAATTACCAATACTGATTAGCGATTGGTAATTACCGATCACCGAACCTGTGAAAACATATGTATTCATTCCACACTCAACTTCAAAACGACGTAGTTTTGAGAAGTTAAAATTCGGTTTTTTTAGAAGTCTTTTTTCGGTAATTCGGTAAATTTTTTTACCGAAAATTTCAGAGTCGACTACCGAAACCGCTACCGAATATTGACGGTTATTATTGATTACCGATTGGTAAATCACCGTTAACGATTTTCGATTACCGAATTAATTCGATTCGGTAATTACCGATTGATAATTCGTTAATAACCAAATTTCCTCTCCCTTACTCACATCAACGTTAATGTTATGCAAAATTCATAGAAAAAAAAAAAAACACTCTTCAAGATATACAAGTGCACATATTTACAAAAATAGTGTACACCTTAATTATAAATAATCTTTTCTAAATTTCTGAAGGACAATATTTTTATTTTTCTTACAATTTACTTTTTATTCCCTTCTCTATTTAAATAGAAGGAAGTAAATAAAATTTTAATCTTTGATAAAACATTTAAAATGCTGATATTTCACTTCCAAAACATTTATATACACCCCTATATATGTTTTATATAGAAAATTTTGGAAAAATGTGTATATTTAAACTTAAATAAATGAAAAACACACCCACATTTCTCTATCTTCTCCTCTCCTCCCTCATCTCATCTTTTCTTACTGGATCAAGATTATTTACCTCCTTTTTTTCTCTTTTCTATTTTGAAATTCATTTCTTGCGCTCAAACAATTTTAGTATCCAACCATTAAAATTAATTAATGGCTGTTTGTTTTTGTTTTTTTCTTGCTTTGATTAATGCAAACATTGCCCATAATTTTAGAATTTCAGACCAGCTGCTCCTCTCTCTCAGTCCAAACCTGAAATTAGAGTTAAAGACTACTTCTTCTTCTCTCATCAAAATTTTTTGTTTAACAATTTATACTTCTACCAAAAGGGGCTGAGTTTTTTATTTTAAGGAGAGGAAGAGATTTTCTTTTTTGAAAATAGTAATAATTTGTTATATCCGAAATTGTCATCTTCTTAAATTTAGTTTGTGATAAATTTGTATTTGAGAGGGCTGCTAAGTATCATTTCAAACTTATTTTCTTCAATTCAGTTGTTATCTATTCACTGAATTTTGTATTGCTAGTTTAGTGTTTTAATTTCACAAAGTGTGCATAAATTTTCTCTTATATGTTGTCAAGTTTAAGATGTGCACACTTTTTATAAACATAACAAAACGAAACTAAGTTTGTTGTAACAAAGTATGATCACTTTTTTGAAATATGTTCACAATATTTGGAAAAATTGTAAAAAAGAATATGTGGATATATTTTTAGAAAACAAAATGCAATAACAAGTTATATTTGATATGATAAATTTTATTTATTTTCTGTGAAATATGTTGGCAATTTTTTAAAAAAATTGCCAAAAAAAGAATTTAATAGGCATTTTTTTTTTAAAATTGCCAAAAAAAGAATTTAATAGGCAATTTTTTAAGAAATCAGAATGTAATATTAAATTATGTTTTGCATGACAAACTACAGACACTTTTTAATTTTAAAAAAATTGTGAACAAAGAGGATTATGTACCTGAAAAAACTGTTAATATTTTTAATTATGTTCACAAGAGTGATGGCTTTTCATTTTTTATTTATACTAATTTTATTAGTGAGTCTATTTTGAGTCCAACTTTATTATCTTGTTATTACAAATATTATGGTCATTTTAACTTTAAAAAAAAAGTAAACATAACTTTTTTTTTTTTTTTTAGAATTATGGAACAATTCAAATAATAAAATGAAATATTTTAATAAGTGAAAATAGTATAGAAAATTCATAAACCAAATAGATTTAAGTTAAGTGGGTAGATTGTGGATATGTTTGTGGTATTAAGTCTAATCATGAAAATGATGAGTATGCAAAACTGCAAGTGGCAACTATTTCTGTCCGTTGTTTTCGCCTTACGTGTTTAGAGGTTTTAATTTACTAGTATTTTTTTTCCCTTATCAAGGAAAAGTCTTCTTTCGTTTGCCTTAGCTTCTTCACCTAATCCTCCATTTTATAGAATAATAATAATACTATTCAACTATAAGTGACATAAGATTTGGTTTTACAATAATAAGTGATCATAAGACGCTTTCAATACATATATATACATTTTTAATTATTCCCTCAACTTTCAACAATCAAAGAAAAAAAAATACTATTTTTAGTCGGAGCCTTAATAACACACTAGGTTAATTTTATTGTACAAGTTAGACAAAAAAAAAAAAAAAAAACTTAATTTGACTATTAAATTCTAAAACCCTGGTTTTTTTTTTTTTATAATTTTGAGCTTCAGGAAAAATGATTATTCTGCATTCTCATATTTTGAGTATAATGTTATATATTTTTGAGTATAATGTTATATATTCAAAAATGATAAAACAGTCATTTTGAGTATAATGTTATATATTTTTTTAACTTGGGTTATTTTGTTAAAGTGTCATTTGAATAATTGCAGTGAATTTTTTTTTTTTATTCACCTTTTATTTTACAATATATACTTTTTAAAATATTATACTCTATATTTAAAAAAAAAAAATGTTATGTTTGAGTAGTAAGTGAAAAAAATATTTCTTTCTCATTTTCAATCTTCAGCATTAGGGATTAAAATACAATTTTTCATGTTAATCCAAATTCGTTGTCGAAAAAGAACTAAACAACTAAATATGTCAATTTAAAATTCTCAATTTGAGCAATTTGGAGTATTTGGTGTGAAAAATTGCATTTTGAAAATAAGAAAATTTATATCTTTTTCTTATTGTCTAGAGTTAAAGTTTTTTAGATGAAATGACATGAAGTTATAATATTTAAGAAAACATAAAATACTTGAGAGTATATTTAAGAAACCAGAAAAATTTAAACGTATACTTACTAAAACGTTGACTACATAAAAGATAATCTCTCAAAAATAATTGTATATATTTTTCCGGTACTGCTATTTCTATAGCAGATTTTGCTAATGTTAGAGGATACAACGAAAAAAATTTATGTTTACAAAATGATGGTTGCTCTGGCATTAAAAAAATATCTACTATGGTTGTTGTAAATTCAATTTGTTTAGACGTATACTCTATCAAACAAAATTTGTTTATATATATACATTGTGTAGATTTATTAATGTTAAATATGTCTTTTTTTTTAAAAAAAAAATTTGATACAAGATAAATTGTATTTTTCCATTTTTTTTTTGCATATGTTTGTATTTATTTACAAGGTAAATATGTGTAATTTACAATTTGGGATCAATCTCAATCTCTTATGAAATTTTGGGGTTCCGGAATTTGTATCTCATATATATATATATATATATATATATATATATATATATATATATATAATGGATTTATATGATAAAATTGTTTCATTATAGTTCATTTTCTCTCTCATTATAAGAAAAAGTATAACTAAATTTAGTTGTTTCCATTGTTACTAATATATGTGAGTGATGTTTTTATTAATTATATACCTTTGTATATCAATTTGATCCGGATCATATACATATAATGGATTTGATATGATATCAATTGCCCTTAATTATATTTCAGTTTCTCACTCTAATCCTTATTTTTTTTTTTTATTTCTTTAACAAATTATTTCATACATATCAAATTTTTTTTAGTAAATCTAATGTTTTTTTATATCTTATATTTTTCTTTTTCTAATATATATATATATATATATATATATATATATATATATATATATATATTTTTTTTTTTTTTTTTACTTTTGAGGTGAATACTAAGAACGAGTTTATATGTTTGAAGTGAGTACTAGGGACCAACTTTACTTTTTAGTATCCTTTTTTAATATATTTTATATAGCTTGCAGGGAGCCATGGCTAAGACAAAACTCCATTGGTTCTGCACCTCGTGATAACTTTTTCCTTGTGAGTTTAGTCAATTTTTACGAGGGTTTAGTTTTATTTTTATATAAAAAAACATAAAATATGAGTCGATTGTAATTTAAAAATACCATTAAGCAGAATGTTGAAAATTTAAGTATGAATTTTCATTTTTCAATAATGTTATTATTATTTTTTTTGTTTATTCTAAATTTTTCTTGTTTAGTGAAATGTATTTATATTTTCTATGAATAATATGATTTTTTTACAAAATATAATGGTATGTTCATATGGGTAATGCTATTTTTCAGAGTATAAATTGTTATTAACAGAGTAAATTTTGTTATTTTGACAAATTTGTCCTTACATTGACAATTTTGTCCGGAAGATAAATTTTGTTGTAGTGATAATTTGTGCAATAGAAAGGGCACCGCCCATAGTTTATACAAATTTATAAACCATTACCTCCACTATGGGTTGGGTGTAGGCATGATAACTAGAAGCTATTTGCAAGGATATTAGCAGAAAATTTATGTGGTTTTTTAGAGGGGATAATTATTATTAATTTTTAGTTTTTATATATCATATAATTTAATACATATGTTTTCAATATTATATATTTTCGTTAATATTTTTTATTTATCTAATTATTTAGTTATCTCATGGACTAAAAAAACTATTTAATATTTAAAAATACTAAAAATTATTAATATGTTTTAAAAGTGAACCATAAAATTATTAATATTTAAAATAGATACACTAAAAAGTTAAGAAACTTTCCTTCAACATAAATTTTTGTAAATTCTATATTTTAAGATATTCAATAGTTTAATCCTTTATTTTTTTATAATATTATACTTTTTAGTCTTTAAAAATACTAAATAATTAAGAAAAGAAGATAGAGATGAAAAGATATGAAATTAAAAATATAAGAATTTATTTATATAATATGTAGAATATCATGGAATAAATAATAATTATTCCTTAGAATGTTATTCTAGTTTGGTATTTTCAAAAAGTAATTTTTCTTTTAACGAAAATGAAAATAATTATATGTCAAGCATAATTATAAATTAGAAAACTTAACTAATTAGTAATTAGTATAAATTATAAGGACATAAGTGTAATAATCTGAAATAACAAACCATTTATATATATGTTCAAAATAAAATAATTAGATAAATGTATATAAAAAATGTGACACCCGGACGAAAAGCATACGTCTTTTTGACGTCATTACACGCATTTTATGCATTTTTATTTAAATGCATCAGAATCATGATATATGACATTTACATGAAATATATGAAATGGGAAATGTTTATAAATGAGTTAAAAATGTTAAACAAAAGTGGTTTTAAGTTCGTTTATTGTCGAAAGACATAAACGAAGCCAATTAGGATTTTTGGCTCGCGCGATCGAAAAATATCGAAAACGAGCAATATTTTAAAGTAAATGAATTTGAGATGATTTTATATGTTTTCATACATAATTTAAAGATTTTTGTACCAAAATTATACGACGACGTCGTACGGTTACGGTTCCGTGAAAATCGTCGAGATTTCGGTTCGGTTTAGGGCACGGATCGAACCGCGACAAATTTTCGGATTCCGATTTTTACGAAATTTCATACACATGTTATACTATTTATTTTGACACCGAAAACAAATTTTAAGCTGGTGCTGGATTGATTTGTGGCTGGAAATTTAAGGGAAATGTAAAGAAGAAAAGAGAAAAATATGTTATCTTATTTGTTAAGTTTGTGTAAAGGTTAAAATTGGTATTTTGGTGTAAATTGAGGAAAGAGGCTGCTGCTGTAAAATTATGGTTGCTGGATTGTTTGGTGATAGAAATGAAGAGTTGAAGAGGTGGGTTTTGGCTGGTTTTTGAGTGAAAGAAAGAGAAAATGAAAAGAAGAAAGGAAAAGAGAGAGAGAGAAGAAAGAAAAAGAAAAAGAGAGAAAATAAGAAGTTGATGTTAAACCTCTGATTTTATGTGTTTAAAAGGTTCCTGAGATGATTTATGGTTGATTAGAAGTGAGAAATTAAGAAGAGAGTGGCTGGTTTTGAAGAGAGAAGAGAAAATAAATTTTTAGGCAAAATTCTGGGTTAAGAACAGTTTTCACGAAGGGTACTTTGTGTCTTTGTAACTTGTGATTGAGAGTGCATGGGGAGATTTGGCTTCGATGGGTTTGTAGAGGAAGTGTAGGAGAAGAGATTCATAGTTTGAGTTCGCTGGAAAACGGCCGGAGCTGGTCGTAACAATCGTCGGAAGTTGAGAGAAAAATAGGCAGTTTCTGGTTCTGGGTAGAAATCAGTGTGGGAAGCCAACTTTAGGCAATTTTATCTTTCAATCCAGAAAGCTTTTGGAGATTTGGCTCCGATGAATTGATAGAGGGTGTGCAGGGGAAGAGATTGGTAGTTTTAGTTTGCCGGAAGGTGGCTGGAGGTGGACGTACAGTTGCCTGGAAGTAGGCTAGAGAGGCTGGAATTTTGGGTGAAAGATAGGCTGGCTGGAGGTTAGTGGTGATCAAAACGCACGGAAGGCTTGCGTTTTGACCCCAGAAGTGCTCCCCTAAACGCACAGAAGCCCTGCATTTTGGGCAGAGAAGCTTTAGCCAAAACGCACAGAAGCCCTGCGTTTTGGGCCTTTTTACGCGCCCAGCGCCTGCAATTTGGTAAAATCACATTTTGACCCCTAAACTTTCTGCCGCATTTCAATTAAGTCCTTTTGGGTGATTTTGCAATTATTTTTAATTACAGATTGATCCCTGAATTTATAAATGCTTATATTTTTAACCTAGAGACTTTTATAAATTATAATTTAGCCCTTCCAGCCTAATTTCGACGTCCTGAATCCGTTTTTGACGTCAGAAATGTATTTTGAGCCTGTTTAAAGTGTGAAATTAGAGATTTAAATTTTATTTAGAGATTTTAATTTGTGAATTTATTTTAAAGAGTTAAAGAATTTATTTTAAGTTTATAAATGGTTTTAATAATTATAATTGTGTTTAATTATAATTATTATATGTTAAATAGAGATTGTCAATTATTTTTATATTGACATTAAAT